>VZRF01002591.1:0-58154 GCA_013396875.1 Vireo altiloquus
TGGGCTGGGGACAAGGTAGGGATCAGGCACAGGTTGGCCTTGATGGGCTGGGAGGGCTTTTCCAACTGAAGGGATCCTGGGATTCTGTGATAGCCATTAATTGTGGTTGTTCAAAGCATGAGTTTTTCTCTTCTGAAGAGATGATTTTCTTTTCATCATGTGCAGGCAGCAGACTGGGGGTCAGAACAACGACTCCTGGGAGGATTTCCTTCGTGCCACCATGGATTAGGCACATGAAATCCTACCAGCCTGTACCACTCCTGACTCCAATTTTTGGGCCACTTCAGCAGTTTTAGTCACTCTCCCACAACCCCAAGAAATATTGTGAGTGCAACTTAAACCAGTCCTGGTGTTTGATACTTATCTACTTCGATCCTCTTCAATTATATGATTAGTGGTCAAAACTGGGACATCACAGAAGAGCCAAATGTGCCTCCGGTCCAGGCATTGCTGCATAACTCACAAAGAACTGAAAAGAAAGAAAAAGTGATGCATTATGGGAACTGAATCCATCATAACTGTTGTTCCTTAAATGTCTCCTATGGTGCCCACAATGTAAACCTGAGCTTACCTTCCCAGAATAATAAAGTTCTTATCACATGAAGGAGTTTTCAAAGCTTGAGCTTTTAAAGCCTATGGAAGAATAAGCATTGAAAAAATACAGGAAAATAATGACTTTGGGGAGGGAAAGAGGGATAAGATAATGATCACAATAAAATGATTGTGAGTGTGATCTCACCATCAGGAACACTGCAGTAGGAATTTGAGATTTTTTTTATCATTCACCAAGAGGGACAAAGCCTAAACAATTGAGTCAGGAATATCTTTTAGGAACAAACAAGGCAAGTTGAGTTTGCTGTGACTCCTGGATTCAGCTTTGAGGTCAGCAGGGCCCAGTTGCTTACCTTGCCTGACCTTCAATAACACAAACCTCACCCTTTCATCCAGTTGTTCCTGCAATGAACTAAGGGAACACGTTCACACTTTTTCATTAATATCCTGAAAAAAGCTACAGGAATTCTGTCGCTTTCATCAGTTTTAGCCCAAACGTGTGTTCCTGCCAAAGTTCAGCCACTACTGTGTTTGTTGCTGTTTCGTTCACTGATCTGTTTACCGTCTATCACAAATGTTGTGTTCTGCCCTGTAAAAGTGCCCACACGTCAGTCAGGGAATAAGAAACAATCCCACATCCCTGAGGTGACTCACACACCTCGTGGATACTGAATCACCATGGGGATGAGGTGAACATGTGGTGTGCAAAGCAGAGGCTGGAACGCTTTCAGCCAAAACATTCAGAAAATACTGCTACAAATTAGGGAATTCACGAAGAGCAGCAGCTCGTGAGGGATTATTTGCAACCCAAAGGGCTAAGATAACAATTCCCAAATGCTTCTGGCTGCCACCCCTGTCAGAGACTGATCATTTTGTGTGCCCCTAAACCCAGAGAAATACAGAGAAGTCAGCTTGGCTTTGTCTAGCTCTAGTCCAGAGACCCTCCTGAGCAGTCCACACTCCAAATCTGGGCACTGTTTGGCTAAAATATTATTTATTTAGTCCTATAAGCACTAACCATGAACGAGTATTCTGGAATAGACTGTCTAAAAATCCCTTTGTGGTGACACAGCACAATGTAGGTACCCTGCAGGGGCTCTGGAAACTCCATTCATGAGCGACCTGGCCAAGGCTATACTGGAAGCACATGAAATTATGGGAACTGAGTCACAGATCCCAGGACATATTGGATGCTTTTATAGGTTAAAAGTAAATTCTCTTGAAGAGACTTTTTTTTTCCCCATATGAAGGTGATTTGTGCTGATTATTTTGTTCAGGGTTGGATCCATGACGTTTTGTTGTTGCTTGAACCGAGAAGTTCATGTGTTAAAACACTGTTCCAGAGCTGCAGCCGATTGTGTGCAGGTTAATAGACGAGCCTTTGTCAAGGACATTGTGCAAACACATTTCCACAAGACATTATTGTCTGGACACATGAGCAAATATTTGCCTAAAAAGTCTAATTAACCATTGTTCAAGAACTGCCACCTGCCCCTGGGTTTTCTGGCACTCTCCTGGAAGGGACTGCGTTGTACAGCAGTGCCTTCAGCCAACATTTCCACGGGAGCCAACTCCTGACCAATAATTAAGTAAACATTCAGCTTGCTGCCTATTATTTTAAATTTCTTTTAACAATAAAGGAAGTGTCATGAAGAAAAGGAGTAAAGGGAACCAGTCTTGCTTTAACAGCGCACAGAGAAAGGATATACATGGCCATGGGCTGACAGAATCCCAGAATCACTGAGGCTGGAAAANGTCATGAAGAAAAGGAGTAAAGGGAACCGGTCTTGCTTTAACAGCGCAAGGGATATACATGGATATACATGGCCATGGGCTGACAGAATCCCAGAATCACTGAGGCTGGAAAAGACCCCCAAGGTCATCAAGTCCAAGCTGTGCCCGATGCCCACCTTGTCACCCAGCCCAGAGCACTGAGTGCCACGTCCAGGCCTTCCTTGGACACCTCCAGGGATGGGAACACAAGGAATATGCTGAGGTCGTCATGGATGAGACCATCAGCAGCACAAAGGACAAGCCCATCTGTGTTATAAAGTTCCTTTTGTCAGCTGAAGCCATGAGAAGTGATGACAGTCACGATGCCAGGGGATGGATGGACAAAAGAGGATTGTGCAGCTGTCCTGGAAAATGTGTGTGACATGCCAGGAGGTTGGAGCAGGAGCCCCTTTGAGCAATGTCCTTTTGCATCTCCAGTAAAGCTACCCCAAACTGCAAATAAATGACTTCAGAGACAAACACTCGCCCACCTGCCCTAATCTTAAAGATATATTTATACAAAGATTTATTTTGGAAAGCTACCCTCGCATTCAAGTGGAAAACCAAATATTTTTGTTTGAGAATCTTGAAGTTAAATATTTTGTTGGTTAACATTTTGTCTTCTCAGCCCTTTCTGGTTAAAATAGTTCAATGATTTTGACAGGAATTCAACAAAATACTTGGTCAATTAAAATAGGTATTTTTCTTAGTTATACCCTTCTGTTAGAAATTGTTTCGGGCACTTCCACTCACGGAAACTATGACTGTCCAAAGTGATTTTTTTTTTCATATTTATATCACCTTTATTTCAAATTCCTTCTCCGAAAAATAAGTGAGGTCACTGCCAGGCTAAGCTGTGCCATGAGTTTTGTGGAGGCAGTACTGGCTAGAAACATGTGATTGTACTAGATGTACAATCTTGGTTTGCTCATAAAACATTTTGTTGCCAGTTAATAGCAATTATTGTTACTTTTCACATCTCTCAGATTTCCCAGCTGACCAGCCCCCCCAACTCTGGCTGCTGCAATTCTGTTGCCCTCAGAGCTCAGCAGATGAGTTTCTTTGCCCACTGCTTTGTTTTTTCCTCTCATACTCCCACTACCTACTGAAATGGTCCTGATTTTCCAGGACTTCACCAGAATCACCCTAATCCTGACCCATAGGTTCCAACTTGTCCTTGTCTCATTGCAGAAAATAAGGCCCATGAAAGCTCTTCTTTGTTAAAGGCTGACTGAACCACAGAAATAGAATTATAGAATGTTAAGGAAGGGAATAGGAGGGATCTTAAATATCATACAGTCCCAACTTCCCCTGCCATGGGCAGAGACACCTCCCACTAGACCAGGTTACTCAAGGCCTTATTCAACCTGGCCTTGGACACTTCCAGGACTGTATAAGTGGCTTAAATTCACCTCACACTCTTCTGCATTGTCATTGTGACCCCCCCTAAGCTATCACAGCTCTTCAGAGACATAACCCATGCATGGTATTCTGTACATGAGGACCTGTGGCACCTCCTCCTTGCTCACTTGTGGCACCTCCTCAAAATACAATTGGCAGGTGAGGGAGAGCCCAACCCATCCAAGGATGACAAGAGTTGAGTGGGGGGCTTGCCTGGGACACACACACTGACCTGAGGCCCTTCCCTGCTGTCACTTCCCCCTTTGATCTGTCACTGCATTTGTGTTATGGCAACCACCAGCGCTGTTGACAAGAGGAGCAAAATAATGTCACCCAAACTGCCCCAAAATAGCCTCCTCTCCATCACTCGAGACGCCCTTTCCCAACGCCAGCTGTCAACTGCCCGCGGCAGGAAATGCTTCCTCCGGTGTGTTTTCCTCCTGAGGGACTACAAGCTCCCAAACATGCCATTGTGCAGAGCAGGGATTCAATACACAAAAGGCTAAAAACTGCACAGCATCCTGTCCTGGCTGCTCCTAAAGCAGAGTCCTTCTCTCGCTCTGCGAGGTGCTGAGGGGCCCACAGGAGAAGCGCAGGTGCCTGGGCCAGCAGCGCCGTCGTCACAGCAGAGTCACGTCCCTAAGGACAAGTGCTGCACCAGAGGGGAGCACGTGGAAAACAGAGCAGCTTAGAGGGCTCAAATGTCCCTCCCTGCCTAAAAAAAAAGAGGGAAATGAGATGTTGAATGATTTCCTTGCACAAGCACTGCACGGTCTGTGGAGCCGAAGGAAGAGGGATGCTGATGATTTATGGTGATTCCTCCCGACAGACTGCATCGCCGACCTTCCGAAAAACACAATCGCAGTGTCCTTTACTGGGCAGGCTTTACTGGCATCCTGCTCTAGGTTTGGTGTGGCAAAGGCCTTGGAAATGACTCTGTGTCCAGCCCTTTTGGAGAAGGGGGCAGAGGTGGTGGGCCACAACAAATTGCCGTGGAGTCATCGGGAGCGCGAATGGCGTAAATGCCAGGAAATATCCTCCTGCTGCTTATATTTAGTTACTGATAAGGCTGCACCGACCCAGAGCATGCTGTGCCCTCTCCTGTGCCTTTCCTGCCCGCTGAGGAGCCAGGGGAGGCTTGTGCAAAGGTTTCACTGATGAAAGAGGAAATAATTTCTTGCTGCATGCCAAGGTTATAATTTGGGGGGGAGGGGGAGGGAGGGGATTTGCGCAACTGGGAAGAACCTAGACTTTTCTTCATCTCTCCTGAGGAAATTGAGAAGCTCCATTGCCAAATGTCTGTTGGGAGAATCAAGAGGAAGCAGAGGTGTTTATCCTCTGGAGGAAGTGGGAGGGCTCAGGGGCTGCAGCAGTGACATTATCTCAGTGCGGGGCATGCCTGGGGCCGTGCTGGGACTCTCATCCTGTTGCCTTGGAGGAGCAGGAAGCCTCCATCCCTGACTCCTCTCTCCTGCTGGTGCCCATGGTGCACTGAGCCTCAGGGAGGTCAGAAACCCCGTGAGATCTTTTATTTTAACCTCTGCTTCAAAGACCACACATTTCACTGTGAGTTTGTGTGTGTGACTTGCTTCTCAGCCATGCCCTCCACAGCCCCCTCATTCAGCTTTTCCTGTTGACCAAAGGTTTGGTTTCTCTCTGGATGAAAAAAAAAAATCCCAACCAAACAAAAACACCAATCCAGAAATACTTCTCTGTGTATCTCACCCATCCCTGCTTCAGCTTGATGGAAATAATTCTCTGAATTTAGTCAAAAGCTCTGTTCAGGCTGTTCTACTATCTATAGTTTGGGGATTATTCTTATTATCCTGCTTTTATCTGCTCAGGAGCTGTATGTGGCTCTAGGAGTATATTATATCACATAATTAGCATATGGGGCATGTGGTTTGGCACTCCTATCCCAGAGGAAAAATTACTTGTGCAATGTGTGGTGATCTAGTGCTATCAGGGTCTTCAGGATGCATTTTGGTTTTTTTTAATGTCCTCATTCCTCTTTGTGTGTGTATTAGAGGGTCACAAGGGTCCAGAACTCCTGTGGGCAGATGGTTTCATGGTGCAGGACCAGCCCCCAAAGTTCAATTTTCTCCTGAAGAGAGGAATATTAAATTTATGGGGGAAGTTACTGGAGACAATGAAGTCATTCTCCACCTCCAAACTTCAGGCAGAATTCAGAAATGCTGGGCTAAGGCCTATGGTATATCTGTGGTCCCCAATATTGCAAAGCAGAGCTGCCCCAGCTTTTTCTTGCATCTGGCATTCCGATGGGCTTGATGGTTTTCATAAGATCACAGAATGGTTTAGGTTGGAAGGGACCTTAAAGCTCATCCCATTCCACCCCTGCCATGGGCAGAGACACCTCCCACTGTGCCAGGCTGCTCCAAGCCCCAATGTCCAACCTGGCCTTGGGCACTGCCAGGGATCCAGGGGCAGCCACAGCTGCTCTGGGCACCCTGTGCCAGGGCCTGCCCTCCCTCCCAGGGAACAATTCCTTCCTGATATCCAACCTAAATTTGCCCTCTTTCAGTGCAGTCTGTGGGATTTGTGGGCATTTCCAACAATCGCCAGGTATTTACAGGAGGAAATACAAGACAAGGAGGAGCAGCTTCAAACTGAAAGGCAGTAGGGTTAGACGAGATATAAGGAGAGATATGTTCCCTGGGAGGGAGGGCAGGCCCTGGCACAGGGTGCCCAGAGCAGCTGTGGCTGCCCCTGGATCCCTGGCAGTGCCCAAGGCCAGGTTGGACATTGGGGCTGGGAGCAGCCTGGCACAGTGGGAAGTGTCCTGCCCATGGCAGGGGTGGCACTGGATGATCCTTAAGATCCCTTCCAACCCAAACCCTTCTGGGATTCTATGATTCTACCCTGGATCAGAAATGTGTGCACACAAGGTGCTTTGTCCCTTCTTTGACAACTCCTACAGAGCCTTTCTAGGAGAATTGAACAGGCTTTTAAAGTATCTGCCCATTTACACATAAAACCAAATTACATAATTGTAGCTCCTCTCAGAGTCCAGGGAACACATCCACAGAACAGCAGGATTTGACCTTTAAACAGGAGCACTCTCACTAAACTGAACGATGCTGCAGTGGCAAAATCTGCTGTAAATAATTTATTTCACTTGTGTAACCATGAGAAAGGAAAGGGCACCTGCATTTTCAGCCAGCCTGATTAGCATCAGCCCTGGAAATGGATCTGAGCAGGGATCAGAACAAAACTGGCAAAGGTTGTCCTTCGTGTATGACCTGCAATAACTAAAAAGTGGTGTAAACGCCATCCAAAACAAACAGCAAAGCTCCTTTTCCTTTCAGCAGCAGCTTGTGGTGAGGAGAGGGGCACTGGGCAAGCTGAGGGGCTGCCACAGCCCAGCCACAGCTGTCATGTTGGCAGGGAGCAGCAAAGCCCCCAGAGCGCCCTGGCAGGACCCTGGCAGGTCACAGGTGGCAAGGACAATGCTTTGGCCCATGAGAAGCATCCAGAAGAGGAATATTTTCCAGCAGAGCCCTGTTGCTGCCAGAGTTGGCAAATGAACAGCCTCTCTGACCCAGGGAGATACAAACCCTCTCTGGACCCCTCTCGTACCCTGGTCCCCATCACTCCCTGTGCTGAGGGAGGCACCTTGCAGTTCCACCAGGTCCCTTCAGGTCCCCCAGGTCCCCGAGGCCCCAGGCACTGCCAGCTACAGCTCAAGGCATATTCTGTATGGCTCACACCCCTGGGGCCAGCTGGGCTTGTTTCGTGTCAGCCACTCTGACTTCAGTCCCAGCTCATCACCAGCAGGCACAACCTGCAGAGCCAATGACTTTTCCTTAAATCAAATCCACTTCCGAGGAAAGAAACAGCAGAAACCCAAATTCTATCTCCTTCCTAAGGCCTGACCCTTCCCTGCTCCTGGGGAGGCCCATCCCATCCTCTTTGCAAAAACAAAACCATCTCTTGCTTGTGCTTGCCCATCCTCTTACCTCCCACCTGAAAGTACTTCTGGTTCCATAATCTTTTGATCCCAAACTCCACTAATAACTAATTTTCAATGAAGACCTCTGAACCCAACAGCACTGCTTGCTATCTTTTGATATAACCTTAAATCACCTTATCCAGAAAACTGGAAGCTTACTTCCCTCTTTTTATTTTCCCCAGAATAATTTAAATTAAATTGTGCAATACCTATCCCTGGACCCGGATACAGTTTATACAGTTTCTCCTAATAACTTTCATAAAGCCATTATGTTCATTACCTAATAAAATATAGTTAGCAGTCATAAAGCTTATTTACATTAGATAGTTTTCCTGGTATGTGGAAAGCAGCTCAGTTCTGATACTTTAACAAATTCCTTAAAATTCAGGAAGTTGATCAGCACACCAATTTTTTTTTTTTTTTAATTTTTTCTATTTTTTTTTATTTAATGAAGTGATATTCCTGCCAGGTCTGGGATATATCTCCGTACTTCATTGACTTTCAAGAGCAGTGTACTTTGTTCCTTTGTTCCCTTCACGCTACAGTAAGCAAAGCCCTTCATGTTTTTTTCCCTCTTGGACCAAAAGGAGCCACCTGAGAGCTGGCCATGGTTTCAGAGGGAGCCCTTGGGAGGCTCTGGGTGACTGAGTTCACGTCACATCAGCACCGGTTGTGCTGTCCCATGTGCGTGAGGACAAATCCTGAAGTCAGCCTTAGGTCACAGGTGATGTGCCAGGGGCTGTGCTGCAGGATCCTGCCCTTCAGCACCCAGGGACACCCAAAAGGGACTCTGTCCTTGTCCCAGCAGGGATCCCGAGCACCCCTGACACGGCTCATTGGTGTTGGGTCACCTCAGGTTGCTGATCTCACTTCTTTGGCTTTGGGTTGGTAGGAAGGATTTGCAAATAAGGCAAACTTGCCTGGAAATCGGCAGCAGGGTTCAGTTCTGAGCTCTGCCACGGACTTCCTGAGACAGCGTGGGAAAGCCACTCCATCTCCTCGTGCTGGGACAGGGAGGGAGACAGAATCTCTCGTTTCTTCCTCCCTTTGTTCATCTCATCCTTTAAGAGCTAATGGCTGCTTCTCCGTGTACGAGTATCCTGAGTTTGCCCACAGCCCGTAGGTTTTACTCTAAAATAGGCAATGAATAGTAATAAAAGTAGCCATGAAATTACTATCACCAGATAGGAATCAGAAAGAAATTATGGCCTGCAGCTGAATTTTGTTAGTTCTCTTGGTAATGTGGAGTTCTTACAGCAGGTGAGAGGTTCTTGTAACAGCTAAACTAAAATTCTCACCAATGTTTGGGTTTTTTTGAAAACTTCATGTCCCAGAGTCAGGTGATTGTAGCTGAGTATCAGTTTCCACTGAAAATCAAGGTTTTCTACTTTTAATGGTCCAGAGAAAAGCTTTAGAATATTGTTCCTGAAGGAGTGGAGAATGAGAGGGAAAAGGGAGGAAGGCAGAAAGAGAGGAAAAGAGGAAGAAAGAGACAAAGGGAAAAAGAAGGAAGGGAAGGGAAAGGAAAGGAAAGGAAAGGAAAGGAAAGGAAAGGAAAGGAAAGGAAAGGAAAGGAAGAAGAAAGAAAGAGAGAGAAAGAAAGAAAGAAAGAAAGAAAGAAAGAAAAGAAAAAGATTTTTTTTGTTTTGTTGTGTTTAAGGTCTCATGATGTTTATGCCAGTCCTAAGAACTTCAGTGGGCTGATTCGTGGTTTCTGAATGGATATCTTTGGCAGCACAAGAATCTTACTTAAGACTCTAAACAATTATGTTCTCAGAGTCTCCAAATAAAATGCTTGTGCTTTAACAACAGTGGAAAAGTGAAAGGTTTGGCTTCTTTCCCTTTTGGATTAACAATGGCATGAATGGAAAACTGGTGCTGTGTGCTGCACTGATAAAAAGAGCAAACAGATTTGTTTCTCTCAGCACTGGAGGACATCAGCCAGGAGGACCTGAGGCAGATTTCATCTGACCCTGCTGGCCTGGGGACAGGTTGTGCTCTTCTTGCCAAAAAGTGTTTTTTCTCTAAGCTAAGAGATGCCACCCTCACTAGTTTTGAAAACCTCCTCTTCTTTTTGAGTGTGTAGCAGTGGAAGAGCACTCTCCTCCAGCTAGACTGGGACAAATCCCAGGCCAGGGCATAGTTTAGGTATCACAAATAAGCAAAAAGTCACAATAACTGTTAAATATCCAAGGTTTTTCTCCCCACGATCAAACCCACTCACTGGATCCTGTTCAGCATAAGAATTAGAAAATCATGAGCCTCACATAAACTGTTTTTAGGACTTAATGCAAGGTCTTCTGGTTATCCTGTGAGAATCGATGGATGTTGAGGGGATACTCCATGTCCTGCTCTGCTTCCCATGTGCCCCAAATCTGATGAGAGCAGTTGTTTTGCTAAGAACCCTCACCAGGCAAATCCGTGAGTTTTCCACTCCTCAATTATGACCATGAACTCTAGTCCCAGGTCAGCTTCGAGCCACAAACCAAATCTAAACTTAATCTGGATGCAGACCCAGCCCCTTCCCCCGCTCAGAACACGCAGGAATTCCAAAAGCGAATTTTGGAATTTTCCATGGTCTGTGATAGTCTCTGTGGGCAAGGCAAGCACGGAACGGGGGCTGTGCAGGGCCAGAGGAGTGGAAGCAGTTTGTTTGCTTTGTGGGTAATACCTTGGAAGTCCACGGGGCTGCTCTCTAGGGAAAACATGGGAAATCAGTGGTGGAATCTGTGTCTGTAAGGGCAGGGTTCAGCAAATGAGGCAGAGCTAGAAGGGAGTACCAGAGGGGCTGCTGCTGAGACCCCTAAAGGTCTGTTTTCTCCATGTATGAAAGCTTTAGGGAGGAAAAAGAAAAAGGGATGCCAGCAATTTCTGTTGGATGTTTCCATCCTTTGGATTGTGTGCCTCTGGGAGAGTCTGGCCTGTGAACATTTTAAGTGGAGTGAAGTATCCCCAGCGTGTGAGAACTCAGCCCTGCTCAGAGCTCACACAAAAGGCTGCACCCAGCCACTGGGGCTCAGCAAGTCCCTGTAGCTGAGCTCTTCCAGGTGGGCTGAGTGACCAGGAATGCCTCTTTTCCCTGAATTCTCAGCTCTTTGTAACCTAAATGCCCCTTGGAGTGTTTTTTTTCTGAACATATTTTGCAAAACTGTCAAACTTCAGGCATGCGAACGCATACAAACCCCAGTGGTGGGGTTGGTTTGGGAAGCCCTGGGTGACTTTGCCCAGACATATATTCCAATTAAACAGCACAAATGTTCAAATTCCTTGGCTGCTTTCTGGAGTCCCAGGTCTTTACCTTGGCTTCAGATCTGGATCAGACCAGAACTGCTTGGGAGTGATTTTCCTTTATCAGCTCCTTTACAGGTAATTTACCAGCAGTCCAAGCTGCGTATTTACTCTGAAGAGTAGAAACTCCATCTTTCAGATAAGATTACTCTCCTGCGAGTCAATATTGGGCAGAACACAAGGAAGGGATGAAAACTGCAGACAAAATGGAAAGGAAATGGCTGATCAGGCTGTTAGAGAGTTAGTTCAGGTTGAAGTACCTTCGGAATTGGTCAGAAAGGAGATTAGAGGGGAAAGCAGTTCATGGCTTTGCAGGACCAAGGGCAATGCTCTGCACTGGTCTGTGATCCTTTCAAAGTGTTCATCAGTAGATTCAGACACTGAAAGTTAATTTGGAAAGAGTCTAGAGAGCTGATAGAAATACCCTTGAGCTAAATGTGCCTGCTCACTGTGGCATCCCAAATCCTGAAAAGAAAAACCAAAGCTTTAAAATCCTTTTTTTGTGGAGGGGATGCTGCTCTGCAGGGAGGCAGACCCTGCTCCCACAGGGGAAGTTTTGGAGGGCGAAACGTTTGTAACAAGCTCTTTGTTGGAAGGAGGAATTTCAGGGTGAGGAACCTGGGAGAGAGACAAAAGGATGACAAGCTGCATCAGCTGCAAACCTGGGTGCTGCCTTTCCATGTGGTGCTTGGCTCCCCTGGTGACAGACACGTTATAAATACCTCAAGACAGACCCATTTCAGAGGGGTGCCTGCAGCTGTGGGGAAGCTGCAGATTGGAAATTCCAACTGACTCGTCGCAGGCATGAAAAATATTTCCCAAAGCTGCTCTGTGCTCGGGGGGCTTTTCTTGAGCAGAGACTTCACTGGTCTCATCACACTGCTGTTAGAAAGGCTTGTGACGGCTGCATTCAGCCCAAAAACTGATTACAGCTGGCGTCAAAGTCAGGGCAATGGGAGCAAAATAATCAGACTGGTGAAGAATTGATCACAGTTGAAGAGGCGTTGGGTGCTATCGTGGGGTTTTGAAATGGGGGGTCAGTAGCAAGAGCCCTCATTGAATCACAGAATCACAGAATGTCCTGAGCTGGAAGGGACCCACAGGGATCACCCAAATCCAGCTCCTGGCCCTGCCCAGACCCCCCAGCAATGCCAGCCTGGGCATCCCTGGCAGCAGTGTCCAAAGGCTCCTGGAGCTCTGGCAGCCTCGGGGCCGTGCCCATTCCCTGGGGAGCCTGGGCAGTGCCCAGCACCCTCTGGGGGAAGAACCTTTCCCTGCTCTCCAGCCTGAGCCTGCCCTGGCCCAGCTCCAGCTGCTCCCTGGGTGCTGTCCCTGGCCCACAGAGAAGAGATCAGTACCTGCCCCTCCTCTTCCCCTCATGAGGAAGTTGTGGACTGTGACGAGGTACACATGCACCTCACCCCCAGGTCACGCATCCCAAAATGTGCTTGTAGGGCTTAAACCACCCATGTGACATCAGCCAGCAGAACTATGCAGGTAGACACTCCCTGGAAGTGCCCAAGGCCAGCTTGGATGGGGCTCTGAGCAACCTGGTCTACTGGAAGCTGTCTCTATCCATGGCAGGGTAGGAACTAGATTGTCTTTAAGGTTCTTTCCAACCCCAAGCATTCTAGTATATGAAAATGATGTCAGTACTCCTTTCCCAACCTATAATCAGGGAGGTTTCCACCTCCAGTAGAAAGATTTAAATTACACCCAATACCATGTCCAAACCATCCCCACACATTTGTTGCCATGCTTTGTGCTCCTGAAGGAGTGACCATCCCACCAAACCTGTCTGAGGATGTCCATGTAGGTCTCCTCCTCATGGGTGACACAAAAGCTGACAGCACATCTCACCGCAGAGGTGAAATGTGAGATAGATTTTATCCTGAATTGCAAATCTCCCCAGTCTAAAACCTTTCTGGGATACCCTGACATTACCACAGATGTGACTGTGAAGGCTCTTGACAGCCTGAAAGCATTTTCATTTTGGAGAGAGAAGGATTTATCACCCCAATGTTCCAGCAAGCTCAGTTCCAGGCAGTGCAATACCCAGGACACCCTCAGAGCCCAGTTGCACAAACAACGGGAAGAAGAGGAAATGATGCTGGAGTTTGTGCCTTCCCTTCCATGAAGACATGAATGAGAAATTGCAAGGCTGAATCACTTATTTCTGATAAACCACTCTGTATTAATTAAACCTAATCACTCTAGCATGGCTCCTGATACAGGTGGTAAATTATTACCAGCTTGCTGATGATGGTGCTAACGAAAAAGATATCAGGCCACCTTTTATTGGGGTTATCAGAGATTTCCACCCATCACTGACTTGTTCCTTCCTCCACCACAGATGCCTCACATGTGCCAAGTGCCACATTAACTGTTTATGGGGTGGCTGTTGCTTGAAGGGGAAGAAATCTCAAAAAAAAAATTGTATTTCTAGGTATTCAACTTTAGAATTTAGAAGTGCTCTGCTTTAAAAATTAAGTTAGAACTTTTGGGGAAGATTTATTTATTTACAGAATTTAAAAAGAACTTGTTTACAGTAGAAAGGAAGTTCAGTAAGTGTTTTTAACAGGGTTTTTCCTCCTTGTTGGGCACTGGTGGTGTTTATAAAAAACAATAACGAAATGTTGCAACGTTCCTTTGCTTCCATTTTTCTGCACTGCCACAGAATTCCTCCGACCCAGACACGCATTACCATAAGGTTTACAAGTGCTCTTGGGGCCCTGATTACATTCACTGCCTGCTCTTGCCAAAATGTAAAGTAAATTATTTTCATATATATTTTATGTGTTCATAAAAAGCTATACTCTACTATACTCCATCTGTTATCTGGATTAAGGCTTTTCGTTCGGCTGGCCAAAAAGAGATGGAAGTTTGTGGAGCATTTCATTCGCCACAATCCACAGATGATGGTCATTTGTCGGGATGCTAATATGAAAAATCCCAATAAAACAAGCAATCAGCCTTTGGACTTAAATAAAACAACAGAAAGGGGAAAGAAATACCAGTCCCTCCTCCATAATGCTCTCCCATTTATTATTTTTGTCTGTGTGGTCTTATGATCACAAATGTTGCCATTACAGTCTCCACGACTTTCTTGCATCTATCACCAAGACCTTCTGGTAAAGGGAAAGCAAAGTGCAGTGCTTTGAAGGTCCCCTCTGAATTCAAACGCCTGAACTGAAAATGAGCACTGAGCCAGCTCAGAATTGCTGCTACATTTACTAGAACCAGTAATGTCCAGAGTTATTTCCACCCTGCTCTTTTACAGGTCATGTGATTCCATTTCTCCTCCACCAACACTCTGGAAAAATGAAAACCAGACTCATAACCATACATTCAATTTTATTACCTTGCCACTGTGTGAACAGGAAGGCTTCAAAGATTAAGTGGCATTTCAGATAAGGAGAGCGAGCAAACTGTAACAGCTTCAACAACAGCAGCAAGAAAGAGGGAGCATTTAAATAAATGATTGTGGGCAAGAACTATTTCACACAGTCAGAACATAACTGGGTCCATAACATGGCTGATACACTGATGGCCATGAAAATTTAATTACTCGTGAGCCACCGAATGAATTATGCAGTCTCTGATCGCGGCAGAATAAAGTTTATAGGCCAGATTCAGTGTTGGCACAAGCAAATGGAGCTACGTTGGCTTCCATGGAGTTGCCATCATTTGTTCCAGCAGTGAGCTTGGCTCGCCATCACTCCAGCATGGATCCAGAGTCCCTTGAAGTGGATGGAAAGGGCCCTTGACTTCAAGGGACTTTGGATCATGTCTGGGGTACTTCATGTTTTGCCAACAGCTGAATTAGTCATAGCACAGATCACCATGTGCACACAACATGCAGTGTGGTGACACGTAGTGACCCAGGAGTGGGACTGGAAATGCATCCCTAGCAGCAAACACTCTATTTCTGTAACCCCAACCCGCATTTGGAGCTGCTCTCCTCACATTTAGAACATTTCCACTCAGTGCCAGCCCCTCGCTTTGTTTGTAGTATAAACCCTTTGAGAATGTTGTTCCATCACCCCCTCAAATCGCTCAGTAGCTGCCTGAAAATTGAAACTATTTTGGATGAAGCTTCATCAGAAAAGATATGGCTATAACTGAACATATTCTTGCCCTGCACCAGCTGTCTGTTCCCTAAGCCTAACTGTGAACACAATATTCCCAAGAAAGCTCTCTGGCACAAGTTAGGTAGGAGAAGGATGATGGAGGACAAGATCACACATTGTAAGGGCCAGCTGGTAGCAGGAAGTTGCTGATCTTGCTCTTCTCAAATTGGGCATATCCTCAAATACTCCATCTTCAAACACTGTCCAGCCTTGCAGAGGATCCATCTGAGCAGTTCAGGGGCTCCAGTTGTCAAAAAATGCAAAGGGAGTCCAACAAACTGGTGGTGAGGTCCTGGCACAGGGTGCCCAGAGCAGCTGTGGCTGCCCCTGGATCCCTGGCAGTGCCCAAGGCCAGGTTGGACATTGGGGCTTGGAGCAGCCTGGCACAGTGGGAGGTGTCCCTGCCCATGACAGGGGTGGCAATGGAAGATCTGTAAGACCCCTGGAAGAGATAAAAAAATTTCACACAAACCTCCTCTCAGGCAGCATGAAATGTATAAAAAAATGCCTTATTTGACCTAACCGTGACCTCACTGAACTAAAACTCAGCTTTGACACCTGGTATGGACACCTCCAGCTTTGATCTGCTGGGACACCCTTGATGTTCTGCTCTTCTGTGCCTCAGCTTCCCAGCCATGAAGAGGAGTGGCAGTAAATCACCTTGACTGCCTTAATGAAGCACTGAAAACCTCCTGCTCTAAAGAGCAGCAAAAGCAAAAGCAGGCAGAGCTGCTGTTATTTAGCAGCTGTATTCAGGTACGAGATGACTCTTTGGAAACAGGATGGTGGTGTCACATTGCAGGTTTAAAAATAGGCACTTTCAGAATATGAAAGTCCACGGACAAACTTGTGAAATACCAGTTCAATCACTGACCATGGATTATCAGTGAAGTCTAAGTTCAAATTCCAGCTAAAAAAAGCCAAATTTGGGGCTGTAAAATATAATGTTTAAACAAACCTGTATCTGACACCAACTGATCATCACCAAACAGAATTAGAGCTGGCTGAAATTCTTCTGGGTTAGCGTGAAACTACTGGAAGTTTAAAGCTTTTTCAGGTTTTTCTTTTTTCTTTTTTGTCACAATCTTGATTATGGGCTTATTATGGGGGGGTTGTAAAATTTCATTGCAGCTCGTTCGTCTCTTGAACAAAATTAAGCTCATTTTTCCAGTGGAAACAGCCTGGTCTTGATGATCCTTCCCTCAGTGCCAGAGAAAAGGTTCAGCTGGCTTTTTGGATCAGTTTTACAGCCTCTTTGCAACGCCAGGATGCTGCAGAAAAGGGGAACCGTGGAGCCAAGAATTTGGCCTCTGGATTTCAGTGACATTAACACCCAGAAAGAATTCCTGGGAAGGACCACTTCCATGAGGGAAGCTGGAGCCATTCCTCGCAGTCTGGGGCTTGTCTGCACATGCAAATAAACGCATCTGGAATAAGAGGAGCCGTAAATTTAGAGTGTGAGAGTGGTAAAATGGAGCGAGTCATGTGGCAATGTGATTATTTCTTTTTTATTTCTGCTGGAATCGCTCAGTGAAGCTGAGGCAGGGAAAGACACCCACATTCCAGTCCCCCAGCATCCACAGGCACTGCCACTGTGGACTGAGTTACTTGGAGTTGTTAAATGATTGTGCTGGAATAACTCCATGTGAATACAAGCTCTCATTTTGCTGTAGAAGTGGGGAATGGAAGAAGCCTATCAGGGAATAAACTCAGCTAGGTTATTTCCTCTCACAGTGAAAGATTTGCCTGGGTTTGTGAGGTTTGTAGAAATAAAATTGTCCGGGTAAAGCAATCAGTGTTTCATTAATGGACATTTCACACAGCTGAGTAAACTTTTTCCCAATGTATCAGAAGGCTCAACCAATTTTGGGTTTCAAAACATTAGTTTGGAGTGTCTGTTCTGGCTTTCAAGCACTCTGGTTGAAGGGAAAAAGATCAGCTGTCGTATTCACACAGGGATAAGTAAAAAAAAAATGGGTTTAGGGCAATTTTCTCGAAAGAAAGCACAACTTTCCTTACACTTAGGTGCGGTTTATTTGGAGTGGAATGCAGGTCTCAGTTCTGAAGTGCTTCCCTCCTTAGGGAAGGTATTTATTTCTCCCTCCCTTCCTTGTCTGTGTTTTGGAAAGCATTTTCCTTATTTGTTCAGCCATAAACTGTCACATGATACACTCAAATGTGCAGTTTTAGAGATGCTTCATGCTCATGCAGAACTCATAGGGCTGTCATTTGTTGTTCACTGCTGTTTCAGGGCACTTGGGGTACAGAACAGCTCTGAATCCATGGAAGAGAGCAGAGGGGAGAGGGAGGGAAGAAATAATTGGGGATCTCATGGGGAATTACACAACCTCCACTCTGACCTTCCCCAGACACCTGATGGTGCTGCACTGAAACTGGAGTGGTTCTGTCACACAAATATTGGCTGGACACAGTTTGGGAAGCCAACATTCCCTAAAACCTGTGCTCCTCACAGGAAAGCAGCTGTTTGTCTGCAGCTTTCCCATGGAAAAACTCTCCTGACTTACAGCAAGCACCTTTCACGGGCTGTTATGGTGTAGGGAGTTCTTCCTGGACTTTGTCTGCCATCAGAGTAACATTTAGGATATTATTTTTCTGGAAATAACCATCTGGGTTTTTTGGTTTTTTTTTGATAACTGGCAAGATCGGTCATTCAGCATGAATCACCTAATTCATCCCAGATTTTGGACTTTGATATTTATTTTGAGGTATTTCTTATTTTGGAGCACAGCAAAGGGTACATTTCTCAGACCATTTTACCCATTTCATCCCGTAAAGAATGAATAACAATTACCTAACTTGAAGATTGTTGCTTAACCACAGTTAAGTGAAATCATACTCTGCTCATGGTTCAAGTATACATCTTTGCAGCAAAGGAAAGATAAATAAATTATGATCCTAACCAACACTGGATAATTAGATGCTTAATATGGGCAGGAGAAGGGAAAAAAACATTGAAATTGGTCTACAAGAGTGAACAATTTGTACTGCAAAAGCCAGTAATGAGTCCTGGAGCCATCTGACCTCTGTTAAGTCCTTTTTGATGTATAGAAACCAAAGGTTTTAGTCTGAGGTTGGTGTGTTCCCAAAAGAGAGTAGATATCCAGGGAGGGTGGCCAAGGGAAGTTTCTGCACCCACTGGACACTTTTTTTTCCCTGCATGAAAATCAGCAGAGCATTTCCACAGCACAGGATCTCAGCACCAACAAACCTCCATGAGCTGGTTTTGATTCCCTCAGAGCCTGTCACACACTTGAATTTCAGCTGGAGCTTTGGAAGTGCCAGGAATTGTTCCGTTGTGCTGCTGGTCCTGAGGATGCAGATTTTGGGCAGGGCAGAGTAGAGCAGACAGGTAGAGCAGAGATGGGTTTTGTCCACATGGAATAATTGATGGCAAGAAGTCTTCTGTAGTCATATTTCCTTAAACACTCTCCTTGTCTCAGTATAACTGATTTGGTCATGGTGTCATGGTTTGTGTGGATGAATGTTTTCAGAGGATGGTAAAGAAGGACTGAATTCATCAGCGCTGGGATCTGGTGAGGGGCACAGCCAGCACTGAGGAATTTATCGTTGGGAGGAGATGCAAAGAGCACCTGCAAGTTGTGCTGCTGGTGGAATTCCCTTCCCTGTGTGCCAGGTGCTGACACAGGACAAAGCAGCCCTGAATGGGAGTATGTGACATCCTGGAAATGCTCCTTTCAGGCCACAGAGGTACAGGATGTTCAAGCAGTACCTTTGGCATTGAAAGAGCTCTGTTCTGGTAATCTTATATTTGCGGAGAGTTTCTGCTGGAGGCTGAGCAGGCAAGGCAGGGGAAGACTCCTTGACTCCTTTATTCACATAAACCCAGCAACAGGGGGGCAACCAGGACACAGCCAAGCAGCACAATAACAATGGATAAGCAGGAGCTGGAGCACACACTGAGCTTTTTTAAACTTCTCTCCACCATGGATCTGTCAGACTCATCACAGAGTATTACCTGTTCCCTTCTGAGCTCAGGCTGTCATCAGGTTGACACTGAGCAAACACTCCCAAGGCATCAGGAACATTTGCTCAAATACAGAACTTGCATTCATTTTCCCAAAGCTTTCAGTCATCTCAGAAAATCTGGGAGCTGATTTTTGGTTGTTTGGTTTTTTTTTTTTTAACCTGTCATCCTATGGAAGTAGCAAATGTTCAGTCCTATGGATGTGTGTAAGTGTGTTTGAGGTTTTTTTTTCTCTATTTTCCCATCCCCTCCCGTGGTATATTTTACACCTAATGGCTATTTGCCCTCCTAATTCTAGTCAGAAAATTAGAGAACCACATTTCACTGGAGACCACTCCACTCCCCTGTCAAATCCTTGGCTCTCCACAGACATTGTCATCTCTTTGGAAGATGAAGTGAAACATTAGTGAGGGATGGTGGATTTGACTCTGGCGCAGTCAGCTTCTGCAAGGAAGCAGCAGAAGTGAAACTATGCTCATTCAATCACCTACCTACACAGAAAAAATAAATAAATTTTTTAAAAGAGAGAAAAAAAAAAGAGAACAATGAATTATTGAAGCCAAAGCCAAAGCAAATAGTTCAGAGACAGTCCATGAGGTGAAATAAGTTCCCACTCATTTGCGGGCTGTACAGTCCAAACAATAAAGATACTCTAAAAATGTTCTGCTCACTGATAACTCATAAATAAAAGAAAAATAGGTATGTTATATTCCTCAGTAAATTTTTAAAAAGTAAATGACTGGATTTTTTAAAAGTCTGACTTTTAAAGAGTGGCTGGAAAGGAAGATTTACTTTTTTTAGACACATTCATGCTCTCCTACACACAGGGAAAGGGGATTCCACCGCTTTCTTTAGACCTTGAAATTTTAAACCCAGATTCAGCAGTGGGTGAGAAAGCTTCACTCACCTAAGTTTTGCTTTTTGGCTCCCCATGCTGTTCCTTCTCAGCCGAGGTAAATCCCCAGAGCTGAGTTTGCCACAAGCAGTGAGAGGTGGTGGTTTGCTGCTGGTTCCTATCAGATCCATGTGTCCTGACACTTCCCCACTGCAGCTGATCATCCTGCTGCCCTGCTGGGCTTGCAGAGGGCAGTGGGAGTTACACCTGCACAGCAGCAGGTGGGAAAGCTTCAGCTCGTTCCAGAGCAAGGCTGCTTTCTCGAGCTGAAGTGAATAAATATTATTCTAATATATGTATACAACACAACTGCGCAGTCTCTCACTGCCTAATGAAGATTTGTCTTGATTTTGCAAAAGATTTCCAGTGTTTTCACAGAATTATCGACATTGGAAGAGACCTCTAAATCATCCAGTCCCAGCATCACCCAGCACCACCATCACCACCCAAACCCTGTCCCCAGGGGCCGCATCCAAACTCCTCCTGAACACTCCCAGAGACAGCGACTCCACCACTCCCTGGGCAAGTTATTCCAATGCCTGACCACTCTTCTGCTGATATTTTTTTCAATATCCAATCTGCTGGAGCAATTTAAGGCCATTTCCTCTCATCCTTTTGCTTGGGACACATCAGAAGAGCCCAACTCCCTTCACTGCCCCTCCTGTCAGGGAGTTGTAAAGAAACAACTTTATTCTTTCTTTTTGTAGAGAAATAACTTCTCTTCTCTTCTCTTCTCTTCTCTTCTCTTCTCTTCTCTTCTCTTCTCTTCTCTTCTCTTCTCTTCTCTTCTCTTCTCTTCTCTTCTCTTCTCTTCTCTTCTCTTCCCTTCCCGCACCTTCCCGCACCTTCCCGCACCTTCCCGCACCTTCCCGCACCTTCCCTTCCCGCACCTTCCCGCACCTTCCCGCACCTTCCCGCACCTTCCCGCACCTTCCCGCACCTTCCCTTCCCTCTTCTCCTTGTAGGACCAAAAGGTCAGAGAAAAACATTTCTGTGATTTATTTTCTCTTTCTTCTCAAAGCTTTTGCTTTAAGATGCTTTTTTCTTCCAGAGTAACCTAATGACTGGAATGGCCTAGAGAACACAGTGACTAAAGTTTGGGATTGGTGTACAAAGGGATCAGGTGATCTTCAGATGTTTCTAGAGAAGATCCAAGCCTCTTGCTGTTGGTGAATCTGTTTTATAGTCAATACACAGCTGTGACAATTATTTTAGGAATGATCTGAGTCCTTATCTGGATTAAAAAAAAAAATAATAATAGGAGTGCTTGTTTGATTGTCAAAACATGGATATTAGGGCTTGGCAGATGAAGAGTTAAGACACCTGTGCACTTTCACCTCAGCGTCCCAAAGCATCTTTGAGTTGCAGGACACAAACCTCAGATCTATGGAGTGACTGTGAAAAGTCTTGGAGCAATTTATGTGTGTGATGAGACACAGAATCAGGAAAAGTGATGGAAAATTTAAAATTAACAATCCATAATTCAAACATTTACATCCTCTATATGGGATTGCAAATGAAAACCTGTGTTAACCACACAGGTTTAAAACCACCTGGAAATTCTTCCCACAAATGCCAGGCAGACCCTGCCTACAGTGCTTTGAGAGAACTTGTTCACTCTGTAGTGGGTAGAGAAACTCTGGATTAAGTAAAGTTTATGTTTTCCAACAAGTACCTGGATGTTGCCCATGGTGCCCAGAGCAGCTGTGGCTGCCCCTGGATCCCTGGCAGTGCCCAAGGCCAGCTTGGACATTGGGGCTTGGAGCAGCCTGGCACAGTGGGAGGTGTCCCTGCCATGGCAGGGGTGGCACTGGGTGATCTCTAAGGCCCCTGGAAGAGATTGGAACAAGATGACCCCTTCATATCCAAACCATTCCATGATTCTATGATTCTATGTCTGTTTTCCCCCACAGAAGAGCTAAAAATTTACATAAATGAGCATTTTTAAGCCTCTCATGCCCCTCCTCACCACCACCACCCTGCCCCACTCACAGACACCCCACAGGCCCCTGCAGTGTTTACTCATTTCTTCCTGACATCCATTCCTGGTGCCACCTCTGTGCTCAACTCGCTGTGTGCGTCTTTAGGCTGCCAACTGTATTTATTCACTATATAGAACATGGTATGGCAGCCTGCAGCACTGCATTCCACCAGGCCACAAGGTGCTGGGAAGCTCAGCACAGTGCTGGTAAAAAAAAATAGTGTAATGATGCCAAAAGTCACAGAATCACAGAATGCTTGGGGTTGAAAAGGACCTTAAAGATCATCTGGTTCCAACCCCCCCCTCCCCATCCTCTCACCATTGCCAGCCTTGGTGGCTCTCAGGCCAGACCCATTTAAAACAGGTTTTCCTTGCCAAAGTTTAGAGCAGAATCTCTAGAACTCAGAGAGCTGCCAAAGTGATATGAGTCAGAAATAATTTCAAATTCCCATTTAAAAAGCCTCTACAACAGAGATGCTACGTGGACACTGCTGCTACCTGGTTTGCTGGCTGTCATCTGGCCACTGCAGTGACCTGCACATTTCCCAGGGCTCTGTGCCAGAGGCAAATGCCTCCTCCAAGCACCCAGCTCTTTCAACATCTCCGGGGTACTGCACCCTCTCCCCGTGCCACAAAGAGATTAGGAACTGCTCAAATTAAATTCCTTTATTAATGGAATGGTTTTAGTAGACCAAAATTGAAGTGGATGAAAGGAATGCTTGTCCTTTATGGCTGCCAGAAAAAGTAAATATTGTCTACAGACATTACACAGCTTTCTTTTGAACCAAAATTAAATACGGTCCGGAGCAAAGCAAGCGATCTGTAGAATTGTATTGTTATGCTGCTGTTACAAAGTATTTACATTGGATAAAAAACAGGTGTCTCCAAGCCAGCTATAACCTTAGTTGATTACTGTTGTGATCCTGTGTCTTGCCCTCATCTCCCCTTTTTGCTATCAGATATAAATCAGGCATTAGCAAGGTTAAAAAAAAGTGAGTGATCCTAAAACAATCACAAAACAAGCTCTGAGCAGCAGAGACAGAGTTCCCTTCCCCACCACCCAGCACTGCTCTGTCACCCTCCTTCGAGATTTAAGAAGGAGTTTAACCCCTCCCTGAAGCTCTTCCCACATCCAACCATCTGTCTCTCCAATCAACTTACTTTCAGTGCCAGGAATCCCCACGCAGGCGAATCCTGGTACGAGAATATACATTTTAAATATACATGTTTCAAAGGAGCACGTTTCCTTCTAGCAGTGCTTGTGTGCTGTCCCTGCATGTTCACAGTAAAACCACGTCAAATAAATATTTGAGGGAATCAGCACAGTGAGTCCAGTTTCACTTTCCAAACGGAAAGTGGCGTGTCTGCTTTCAGTGGTGGCATAAGGCAGAGGTTTAATACAAACCCAGTTTTGCTAAGTCATGATCGGCAACAAAGAAACCCTGACTAATTACAAAATACTTGATTAAGAACTCAGCCAAAGGGGTAGATGTACTGTACACCAAAGCTATTTGCTGAAATAGGACTGGGAAGGAATTAATCCTGAAAATTCTGTTTTCACAGCAGTCATACAGCACAGAAAGTATGGGTTTTTCAGTTTGCAGAAAAAGGATTACTCGGAATGGTTTGTCCATCCAATCAAACATTACTCTGCTGTAACAACATTGTTCTCAGTTCCCTCTCTCTTTGGTCCTCCTGCCTGTATTTCTCCTCCAGCTTTTGCTTTTCAGAGTCCATACTGTAAAAAGTAGAATCTGTGCTTCTCCTGATCTTCTCAAACTGACTGAAATCCGCCACGTACTTTCCACTTGGAGAGAGGGAAACCACAGGCACGAACTCGTAGCCCCAGTGGATCTCCTCGGGGATGTAGGAAGTCCTGCTCTGGCAGACAGCACTGGTGGACTCCACCGTGGCGTTCAGGAGCACCACAAGCTCAAAGTCCTTCTCCTTGAGGTTTTGAGGTGTGAGGTCTCTCAGAGGGCTGCTTTCATCCAAAATGTGGTAGAAGGTTAAAGGCAAAATGAGAAATGGACTCTCCGAAGAGGAGTCAACGTTGAATTTGACACTGGCTTGGTTCAGCAGAATCCTCTCCCCTTCTTTGGTTTCGTAGGTCTGGAGAAGCTTCCCAGAGAGCTGACATTGTATCAGGAGGCTCTTCCTCATGTTTGCCACTCGGATCACCAGGCAAAGCTCCCCGTTGTGTTTGGTGATGACAGCGCAGTGGCTGAATTTAATCGTCTCTGCCCTCTTCTTCGGCCTCGCGATCTTGGCCAGGAAGGTACCAGTGATGAAGATCTCAATCAGGGTGGTGATGACCAGCTGGGCCACCAGCAAGAAAATGGCATGGGGACACTCCTCTGTGATGAAACGAAATCCATAGCCAATGGTGGTCTGGGACTCCAGGGAGAAGAGGAATGCCCCGGTCAGGGAGTCCACGTTCTTCACACACGGCTCCCGCTTTGGGGAGAACTTGTTCATTTCCAAGTCCCCATGAAGGAAAGCGATGGCATAGTAGATCACCCCAAAGAGGAACCAGGTCATGACGAAAGTAGCAGCAAACAGGGTGAGTTTGTACCTCCACTTCATGTCTATGACTGTAGTCCACAGGTCCTGCAGGTAGAGCAGGTAGATGCCATCGACTTTGTCAATCCTCACGTTGCTGTGGCCGCTCTTGGACATCACGCGGGGTTTGTGTGCCTTGAGCATGGCGGTGTCCATGCCTCCATTGACCAGGGGCACGCGGGACATGTTGATCTTTGTGGGCTCCATCCTCACTGCTTCAGTCCTGAGGAGAGAAGAAAAGAAGGCTGTTACTTAATGAAGCCAGGGCTGACTCTGAGAAGCATTTGAAAATGTTGATGGAGAGAAGCACAAACATAATCTAAACACAGCAGCAGTGAATAAAAACAGCTGGAATATAAAATTACCACCGTACAGTATCTGACATTACAAATAATTTGATATTCTTTTTTTTTCCAGGAAAGAAAAAAAAAAATCATTCTTTGATTCTGGTGCCTGCCAAGTATGGAGAAGTAGGTTTCTTTTATGATAGCCTGCAAAAGAAATTTGTCAAAGCTGAAAATTTATATCAGTACTTTATTTCTGTAAAAGGCATTAAATATTTTTTTCTCCTTACGTTTCTCTAGAGAAGAGGCTCTTTTTGATTAGTGAGCAGGTTTTCTTTAATGCCCTGAAGAGAGACATCTGATCAGAATTAAAGTCGCTGGGTTCAGAACGCAGATCCAGCTCACCACCTCTGTCCCTTCCTGCGACGGAGGCAGAATGAGCCAGACCAGCTTTCACTGGGAACAATTAACTTCCACAAGTGATTTACTCAGTCGGATCTGGCTCTTTGTTACGGACCTACAACTAACCTAGAGGGAAACAAAGCAGACCTGAGCACATCAAAGGCGAGGTTTGGAATATTTACACCTGGATGCAACACTCTGTTTGCACTGGACAGCACTCCTACATTTTAAGCCGTCTGAGAGAAGAAAAAAAAAATAATTTTTTTTAAAAAAAGGAAGTAATTCCCAAAGTCAGCATTTTAAACGTGGGCCCTGACCTGCACGACCCCAGGAGCACCCGACTCCTGGATTTGTTTACTGGGCATCGGTCCGGAGGGAGAGGGAGAGTGCGGGCAGGGCTGGGCAGAGCCCCCGGGGCGAGGCAGAGCCCTGCCCGTGCCAGGCGGACGAGGCACGGACGGGACACAGCTCGCAGGACCAGACAGCGATTACGTAGAGCAAGGACAGTGCATGTTATAGTCGTTCCCAACAACAAAACTTCCTGCTGACAAAAGCGACAAAGAAAAAAAACATCCCATGCATCCTTTGTGCTTTGGCAGGTCTCACCAAAAGGCATTGTTTTGTCCCATTGTTTTCCTCAAAAAGAGCCTCCAAGTCAGTGATTAGTTTTTGCCAATCGCTGGGGAAAAAAAAAAAAAAAAAGAAAAGAAAAAAAAAATAATGTCTTCCTTATAGCTACTTAAAAGAATTTTGCAGGAAGTACAAGATATATTTGAGGCACACACATGTGCCAGCCCAGGACATCAGCATAATTGCTCACTGAAGTACCTTTCCTGTTATGTCAATTAAGGAGAATTTTTGGTTGTGACTGTACTCATCACGCTGTTGCAGGTTTTCTGGGAAAGGGTAATTAAACTTAGCCCCCATTAACAACTCAAGCTTGTTCCAGTTTGGGTTTAATCACCAGCATTTCTCTCCCATAGCTAAGAGCCATTGCCACAGATATATATATATTTATAAAAGAAAGGAGTGCATCCATGATCCCAGTAGGAGATTCCTTATGTGACAGTCAAATCAACACAGAGAGCGCAGCATGTCCGGATAATAAACAGGAAAAAACCTTCAAGTGATCTGAAAAAGAACAACGGGAGGAAATGTGGGGGCTGGGAGGGGTAGGGCTGGGAAGGACTGTACAAGCAACTGCTCTTCAGGCCAGCTCAAACCCCAGCATTGCTGTCAGGGGGAGGTAAATATGTGCAGCCTCTAATGGGAAACCTCTCAGGCAAGTGCATGTTCCTTAGGGAAGAGGCTCCATTCCCACACCCAGCCTCTCCCTGGATAGGACATGGATATAAAACATGCCCAAAAGCCTGTCCTGAAATCAGTGTGCTTCTGCCCCTTAAGCACGCTGCCCCTTAGCCAGCACTTCCACAGCACCAGAACAAGCTTCCCTGACACAAACTGCTGTGCCAGGAGGTAGCTGGGATCTCTGCTCCAGTGTGGGAGGCACAACCCCATCACAGCTCCCTGCTCAGCCCATCTGGGTGCCCGGGAGCAACTCGCAGGGCTGGCAGCTCCTCCTCCCCTGCAGGTCACAGGGATGGGGACAGCCCGGGCTCCACCTTCACTCCTTGTTGCTCCAGCTGGAGGACTTGGGCTGGAGGGGCAGGGACAGGGCTCCCAGGGTGTCTGAAGGTCAGAGTTACCTGTCCAAGGTCAGGGATGGCCCAAGGTGCATGGACACTCAGCTCTCTGCACCCATCCTGCCCAGAGGGACTGGATCCTGCACCAGGGGTCAGTTTTTGTGTGTAGGATGCAGTGGGAATAACAACAGTTAAAGAATCACAGAATGGTTCGGGCTGGAAGGGACCTTAAAGCTCATCCCATTCCACCCTGGGCAGGGACACCTCCCACTGTGCCAGGCTGCTCCAAGCCCCAATGTCCAGCCTGGTCTTGGGCACTGCCAGGGATCCAGGGGCAGCCACAGCTGCTCTGGGCACCCTGTGCCAGGGCCTGCCCTCCCTCCCAGGGAAGGAAAAGGTTCAAACCCTCACAAGGGCCTGGTAAGAGCTCCTGCCCTGTCTCTGCTCTGCCCTGGCATAGGTTGCTCCCTGTCCAAGAGCCCCAAATGAAAAGAATCCTAAAACTGCAGCCTCCCACATTCCCAGACCTGCTAAAGGATGGCACCGCAGATATGACACCCAAAAGCCATGGCAGGACAGCTCCCCCCAAAAGATGGGAGGTAGGAAGGAAGTTTTCAAGGCACAGTGTCTTCCCTGGGCTGCACTAAGAGAGAGACACAGCTGCAAAATTTGCCATTTCAGGTTTTAAGCTGAGAAGTGAAGCTGTGGTGCAGCCCTGGACAAGTCTGGCACACTCCAGTCTGCTCCAGCTCACAGCCAGGGTTGTTTCTCTCTGTCCATCTCCCCCCTCCCAAAGTGTAATGTTGACCCCCACATGTGGCAGTGTGGGAAATTTTGGATTCTGCCATAGGTGAAAGAGGCTTTTTCAGAGCTCCTCCATCATCTTCTGTGTCCTCCCTTGATTTGTGACAAAGTTATTCAGCTTTACAGCCACTTCCTGAAATGGATCCCAGCCAACTTCTGGTGCTTTTTTTGGTGGCAGGGTATTTCTTGTGTTGATTTGCTTCCTTTTTTTTTTTTTTTTTTCTCACATCCCTCTTTCCTGTGTGATCTTGAATTCCTCTAGTGCTCTTTTCCTCCCCAGGGTAATTCCTCTTGGTTTCCTTTCCCTGCAGAAATACTGCCCTTCTCTGCCACACTGCCACGGGAAGAGAGGATCTGTCACACTGCCTCTGCTCCTCTCCCTTATCACTGGCAGCAGCCAGCAGCAATCACTTGGGAGAAGAAACTCATGAAAACATCAGGAGAAGAAAGAAATAAGGGCTTCAGAGGAGGATTGTCTCCTGCCCCCACTTCCCCACTGCTTCCTGAGTGAAGTGACCAATATAATATCCCAAAATAAATGATTCATGGGTGTCTGTATGTGTAAAAAACACATTATGACACCTGCATCGCTATTTCCCATCTTATAGAGGCACCTCACACTCTCTGCCCTGACAACCCAGCACCACAGCCAAAATACTTTGGTTTGTTTGGTTTATGCTCACTCTAAATCACAAAGCACATCTACCACAGTAAGTTAATATGAGCAAACAAGCTTAAATAATAAGAGCAACATACATTTTTAAATTAAAAGAACTTCTTGTCTGTTCCCTCACTGATTTTACACTGAGAAATTACTTTTTATTGCTGCCAATCAAAGTGGAGCCGCAAATAAAATTGAGCTGAAGTAGAGTGAAGGAAACATACTTCAAGAGGGAAGAAAATGAAATTTTCAGGCTTGTCTAGCATTCTAATGCCCTGTGAATTACCTCCTTTCCTCACCAGCCCTGCGGAGCAGCCAAAGGAGACTCCCCCTCAGAGCGCGTGGAAGTTCAGCGCAGACAAAGCCAATAAAACGCAGAGCTACATACCAAACCACCAAGCATGAATACCTTGACATTAAGGTAATTCCAGCAGCCAGGGATCTAACCAGCACACTACCACTGCTTCCAGGGAGCTCATTATCAGCGAGCCGGAGCCAGCCCGCGCGCACGCAAAAATGTTCCTCTCGCATGGAGCCAGCTTTGCTTGTGCAAGACCTCTCTTGGCAGACACAAGTGATTAAAAGCGTACAGGAGCATGACTCCTCCGAAGGGCCTCAGCTGTTTTCTTTTTTTCTCCCCCCCCCAAGTCAGATATGGCTGTGCCACTGGAGCAAATCCTCACGCATGCTTCGCTGCCACTCCGATACGGGGGCAGAACTTGAGCTGTTTTTCCAGCCGGCAGAAAAACCATTAGCGGGCTTGGCACCGAGAGAATGAAAAGCCAGGGGTGAGGAAAGAAAACATCGAGGAGGGCTGCATAATCTTCAGATCTTTCCTAGGTCTGATGTGGTTCAGTAGGTTACAAAAGTGCCTCCTGAATTCTCAGTGCTCTGCGTAGCATGAACATCCTCCTCCCTCTGGGCTGTGCACCAGGTTATGCTGTACAACTGTCAGCCAGCGAAATCCTCCTCGGGGGCTGAGTTATGGAATGCCAAAGGAGCAGAAGAGGAGGGAGGGAGGGAAGGAGAAGCTGCAAAAGGGTGCTTTGCCTCTGGCACAGCCACGCAGCTGGACACTGCTACCCTGGGTTCCCAAAAGAGCCCTTCAGTGGTAGGACCCACCAGGGAGTGGTGAAATGCAGGCTTAAAAGGCTAAACTTACACAGTTTTTGGTTTTATCACAAAAAGGCTGAGACAAGAGAACCACAAATACACCCCCAGGTAAAAATCAGTTCCCAAAGCTGTGCCTTCAGCTGCCACCTTGGAGCCACCCATCAGCACAGGGCAGCCCTGGGAGTGGTGACTCTCTCCAGTTTGGGAGCAGGTGGAAGCAGGGACATGTCCTGGGGCAGCACAGGGAGGGCTGAAGGGTGCAGTGCTCAAGCCAGAGGTGGGTTTTTCATCACTCACAGCAGGACCAAGGCAACAACCATTCCCAGAGCAGTGGTAAGGAAGTGAAAACCCAAATCCATCTGTCTCTCCTAGGCTGCTGGCTGCTGGGCATGGAAGATGAATTAAAGCTGGAGAAGTCTCACGTGTGTTGTTTCTGAGGGAGATTTGTCCAGGATTGCTGTTGTTTCCCAGGGCGGGGTGCGAGACTTTGCAGTAACTATGGATTTACACAGAGCAGCCTTCGGAACTACACTGATGTGAAAAAAATAAGAAAACAACCAAGAAGGCAGAGAGGAGGCAAAAGGTGACTCAAAGCTTGTTGAAATGAATGGAGAAGCTCCCAGTGATTCCCAAGGCCTCCAAGGGGAGAAAAAGCACATCCTGCAAGGGTGTGAGCAGCTAACACACTGCAAGTGAACATCCACCCTTCCAAAATCCTGCCCTCCAGCCTCTGCCCTGGGCTCTGAGGATGAGCAGGGGACTGGGCTGTGCACATCCTTCAAGTACACCAAGGAGTTCTTTCAGGAAGGAGCAAACAAACTCCTCACTTCACCAATCTCTCCTTTTTCTGCTCAGAAATATGGTTTATGAAAGGTTCCCCAGAAACCTGTCTTGCTTTTTATATTCTTTACAAATGACTTTTCTCCAGTAGGGCAGTGTAAAACACTTTAGAATGCCTCCCTTGCTGGCACACATTGTTGCTCCAAAGTCTTTTCAAACACTGGGAGAGCACAGTTAAGCATTTAAAACCTGCCCGTGCTGTGATGCTCTTCCCACCCACAAACCCTTTCCTCATTCTTGCTGTGCAAACCATCCCTGGCTCTTTCTACACAGACAAGTCTGAACAGACTCCTGGGATCTTGCCCTCTCTGTTTCTGGGAAGTTGGGTGCCAGAGCTGCTCTGTGAGGCTGAAAGGGACATTTATTGTTGCATTTTGCTTGTCGAGCTCATACTCTGCACTTCCACTTTCAGTTACATCTCAGGCTGCTGTGGGAACATTAAACATCTCAGCACAGAGAAGAAACTAAGCTGGGACAGAACAGGAGTGATGTCCTATCCCAGTCAAACTTAGCAGCCAATATAAAGCCAGGACTAAGCTTTCAGAGAGCTTAATGCCAGCTGTTGGCTTATTTTGCAGTCACTGCCACTATTTCTCCACTCTCCCCTTCCAGGATGACCTTGGGGACTTCCAACTGCTACATCTTGTCATTCTTTCTCCCTGGAGGTATTTCTCTTTCCCACAAGGGGGTCACTCATTATCCTGCTTTCCCTCACTTTGCTTTGTATCCCATTCCTTTCCCCTTCCCACTCTCTGTGAATCAAAAGATCCAAGCCAAGAGTGCTTACCAGAAAAACGTGCAGCTCACTGCATCATGCTTTATGTTCAGCAAAAATCTCCCTGTAGGTTCACACCACCTATTCCTGACCTCTCTGTCACATCAGAAAATCATGGAATCACAGAAGTGTTTGGGTTGGAAGGGACCTAAAAGGTCTCATCTCATTCCAACCCCCTGCCATAAGCAGCAGCAACTCCGTTTTTAGTGGTTTCAAACTTTGCAAAGCTTCAATTACTGCAAGGTCTCCCCTCCCCATCCTCCCAGCTCCTTATCAGCCAGAAATGTGGGAACAAAGCCTCAGACTCAGGGAGGAGTCTCACCTTCAGCTCCAAGGGTCAGATTTGGGAACACAAGCGGCAGCAGCCACAGAGTTTGGGGAGCTTTGCAGTGCAAGAGGGAGGTGGAGAAGCAGAGCAGGGGATATGTTGGGAGAAGATTGAAGACAAGCCAAGGAATGCCTCATTTTTTGGCTCTTCCTGCTTAGACACGAGATAAATTAATCCATGTGGTGTTTTGTGGCATGCCTGAACGCAGAGCTCCTGGGCACCCAGCAGGGTGAGGGTCAGGGATGAAGACACCTGTACACATTCCAGCACCAAACAGAAGCTGGGCAGGGATTTTCTGCAAAATAGTTGTTCACTTAGTCAACTCAGGCCTACCTAAGTCCTTCCTAAGTACTTAATTCCTCTTTTGGGAACGAGCCCTTGGCCAGCCAGCTGCTGGGAGAGTGTTTTCACATAGCTCCTTGTTGCCTTCCCCATCCCAGAGTGGGGACAGGCCCCCTCTCTGGAGCACAGCTCCCAGGAGAAGGCACCCAGAGAGGCTGGTGCAGCCTTTTTTGTCTGACTCCAGAGCTGGGACTTAAGGTGGATGAGTTGTTTGCCCCAAAGGCATGTTTTCCCTTGATTTCTGCCTCTTTGGATATTGCTGGGTATAAATCACCTGGCAGTAATCCTCCTGCATGAGCTCATGTGCCAAGAGTTTCATGTTTCTGTACCCAAATGAAGGGTGTCTGTGTTTCCTTCCAGTATTTGAGTCACAGGGTGGCAGCTTCATTAGGCAACAAGATCAAAAATAATGAGTCTGAAGCCATTTACTGATCAGGTTAAGTTGGAAAAAGTTTGCAGGGAAGGGAATTCCCTCCCAGGTCAGCACGAGAACAAAGGGATTGGATGGGACTGCTGAAAGAGAAATCCTACAGGAGCCTTCCAGTGCCTAAAGGGGGCTGGAGAGGGACCTTTCACAAGGACAGGGCCTGACAGGACAAGGGGGAATGGCCTTAAACTGAAGAAGGAATTGTTTCCTGGGAGGGAGGGGAGAGAATTGTTCCCTGGGAGGGTGCCCAGAGCAGCTGTGGCTGCCCCTGGATCCCTGGCAGTGCCCAAGGCCAGGTTGGACATTGGGGCTTGGAGCAGCCTGGCACAGTGGAAGGTGTCCCTGCCCATGGGATGAGATGGTTTTAAGGTCCCTTCCAACCCAAATCATTCCATGATTCCACTGTAAGCTTGCTGGGATTGTCATTCCCTGCTCCTCACAGGTTGGCTGTGTCCTTGCTTTCCCTTCTTTCACAGCAGATAAAGGACAGCACCTTGTTTTTAACCTTCTCATTACTCACCCATCGCTTCATCACTTCGAATAATAGTAATAATTATAATTAAAGTCAAACTCAGAGCAACTGATTTGCCAGTCTGCAGCTGGTGTGAAATTTGCTGCATCTGTTTCAGAGCTGAAGAGGGGTTAGTGGAACAGAAAACTGCTCTGCTTTCTTTTCTTGTTTGTTTGCTATTTTCCTCCAAATTCATTTCTTGGCCTAATAAAAATCCGGTTTTGTTTAAAAACAAGCAAGCAAACAAACCCAAAAACAGACACTTCCTCGGATTTTCAATTTCAATTGTCAGCAGGTGGTTGGAAACGTAGAGGAGTGTGCCAAGTCATGGCAGGGAGAAAAGTTAGCGCTTTGCTGGTCGTTCAAAAATTTGGATAAAACAGCTGCAGGCTGCCTTCTCCAGGGCTGTTGCTTCTCCCTGACTCTCAGCTGGGACAGGAAAGGAAAAGGAACATTTACCAGGCAGCAGTGGGGCATTTCAGACCAGTTAGAGCAGACAATTTACAGTGGTTTGTGCCCCTCTTTATTTTTTTTCATGACAGATCCCCTGACGCCCCAAACCCAACATCAGACAGCAGGTTCCAGCACCTCAAGAGCATCATCTCCTACCTGTATCCCAACCCTACAAGGAAGGGAACACATCCAGAGGCTCAGCAGCTCTCTGTTTAACTACAATTTGTGGTGCCAGTTCGCTGTACTGTGTCCCAGTCAAGTTGGGGTTTGTTTTTAATTAGTCACTGCGCAGCAGGGCTCTCTCAGAGCTGGGTGGAGGTGTGGCTGGGGGTGAGGCTCCCTGCAGGGTGTCAGGCTGCTGCTGGGGCACAATTTTTTGCTCTGCTTTCTCCCCATAAATCACATTTCCAGTAAATCACAGCTCTCCTTTAGCCCGTGCCACGAGCTCGTTAAGAATTGCTTTAATACCCCGTGAATACCCCACAAATGTTATGTACAGAGATAAACCTGCTCCTAATTTTCCATCTCTACGCTGCCACTAAATCTCAACACTGAAATATCAGGCTATGAAAAGAGTTTTCCACCCAAAAAAATATTAAAATTCCTGTGCCTTTTAGATATCTAAAAACCTTGAAAATATTAAAAGTAATGGTCAGGGTGCAAAAGGCCAGGAAGCTGGTAAGGGGAAAAAAAATTATTTAAAGGTCTGCATATTGGTAACCTTTTTTTTCATCTATTCCTAATGTGGACAAAATCAAATTAAATGTGGAAAGGGCACACCTTGACCCAGCAGAAAGGTGGAGGCTGTTACTGGAGTAAAGTTTTTCCTACAAAAGAGTTCTTGGATCTCTTTTACCTCTGTAAAAGGTAAAGGATCTCTTTGTAGCTAATTTGTGTTGCTTCGTGTAGGCAGAGCAATGATAAATACGGAGTAACCCAGTAAATAATTCAAATTATTGTCACCTCTGCATGGCCAGGACACACCAGTGAATTTGGAGAGGCGATGTTTGCAATCCTACAAAGCACACTTCCAAGAAAGAAGGATGGGTTTGTCAGGGCTTCATCTTAAAACTTGTTGCAAGCTGATTTTCTCAGGAAGTTATTTGGTTATGAAGAATTGCCCTGCCTGTGTGAACAAGTTCACACTGGGGAAAATGTTTTCAAAAAGAGACTCTTCTCTCATGCTGGCAAAATGCAGCCTGTGAGACAAAGTACCAACTTCTCTCACCCAAACCTAGATTATTTTTAAATTGGATGTCTTTCTCTCTTAGGCAAAGCACAGATGATGCTACTGGCACAGCAGGGGAAAATAAAACTGACTTATTTTTTGATAATTAATTACTTTACTGTGAATTAGAGCAAGTGTGGAAAATATTCTCTTTGAGGGGCGCAGCAGCTTCAAAAATGATCATTCCTACCCCATTTTCTCTGCACTACAAAGATTTCGAATTGCATGAAGCACCCATTTCCCTTGATTTTCCAGGTCTGATAAATGGAGACCAAGCTCTGCTTCTTCTCAAACAAATGTTTGGAAGCTACTTCACCAAAACAAAATTTCAAAATTTTTAAATGCTGGAGAGAAAATTCAAGAGCATCCACTAAATTCAGGATGCAATATTTCACAAGCAAATATTTATGTGCACTGAGATAGGAGTCAGAGGTTTGTTCCTACCATTTAAAATATTCCATGGTGGGTGAGCTCAGCTGGTTGGAGCCTGGTGCTAAAAACACCAAGGGTGGGGGTTCAACCCCTGTATGGGTCATTCCCTTAAAAGCTGGGCTTGATGCTCCTTATGGGACCCTGCCAACCTGGAATATTCTGTGATGCTGTGATTCCCAGCTCTGTAAAGCACAAGCAGTTGCAAATTTAGACTATTGATTTGGGAGACTTTGCTTTATCTAAAGCCAATTGTGGATGCACCTTCTTTTACACACATCCCCCTTTGCGCCATTATTACACGTATAAAATCTCTAGATCTTGAAACAAAATAATTTCCTCAAGTGTCCAGTCTTGGACACATCCACAAGGACCAGGAAGCATCCCCTGGGGCTGTCTTTTGCTAAAACACCTCCCAAAGGTGTGCTGGGGTCACCCTGGGGCTCACACACTCTGTCCCCATCCCCATCTCCATCCCCATCTCCATCCCCATCCCCACTCCTGTCCCAATCCTACTGCTTCTCCTCACCAGCTCCCAGAGGGAACAGAAATGGTCATGGGGGTCCTCTAAACCACTCAAATTCTGGACTGATGTACAAACCAGGGCCTTTCACCTGCCTTTCTGTGGTGGCCGGGCAAGAATTAAAGATATCAGTGACACTTCCCCATAGGTGTAGGGTTGCTTATCCTCAGCCCTGCCCAAGAGTTTTGTTTCAGGGAAGTTTTCTCCTTTTCTTTTTTTTTTTTTTTGTTCCTGACCAATCCATGGATGTGGTTAATTTAAGGTTTAAAAGGATTTTGCTCACACGTACACACACACCCATATATGTTTTCCACTGAAGCCTGTGCTTTTTCCTAGACCCACCCAAATTCCAGTACATAGCTCTCTCGTGTGCCAAGCTTCCCTACTCTCCTTGCAATGAGTGGAAAAATGCCCTTTTTTCCACTCCTGCACATTTTAGGGGGAGAACCATGTAGAGGAGAAGGAAGAATTTAGTTATACCTGTGATTTCAGAGCAGAAAAAGGAAAGAACCTCAGTGTTGTCCATGGGAATGCTCTCTTCCTGAGGTTTATGGGGTTCTGAGCCCCAGTGCTTGAGTGGGACTCTGAGCTGGAATTGTGGAGTGCTGAGGAGATTTAAAAATGAGTAAATGTGAAGCAAAAGTTGCTGGTTGTTGGTAAAATTCCATTCTGTTCATATGAAGTACTTAACGCTCCTGAGCGCTCTGGTATTTTTGGAGGGGGATGAGAGAAAATCAGAGATGAATGGTGAGAAACGCTGAGGGGTTTCAGGTGGAAATGGCTTCAGCTCCGTCATTCTCTGCTCCCTTTAACAAGGTATTTTGGGCTACCAGCAAATCCATGGAATCCCAGAACGGTTTGGGTTGGAAGGGACCTTAAATCCCATCCCATTCCCACCCCTGCCATGGGCAGGGACACCTTCCACTGTCCCACGTTGCTCCAAACCCCATCCATCCTGGATTTGAACTTGGGGAAAGGTGGTGGACCGAGGGCTGTAACAACACACAAGCTCCGTGCAAAGCCTTTTCCATTTCTCCAGCCTCCACGAGGATTCTCTGATGCCTGGTTAAGGCTGGTCCCCCTTGATTTCCTCTTCTCAGGGAAGGCATTAATAAAGCCTCTCTGACTTCCAGAGCTCCCTGTTTTCATGGAGCTTGTTGGAACACAATTTCTGAAGCCTCTGTTCACCTGCCAAGCCAAGCTGAAATTAGCCCGTGGATTTAAAGACGTGGGCTGGTTTGTATCCCTTCACTCTTAGGCGATGGAAATTAAAATAGGCCAGGTTAATTATTTATTCTTTCCATCAACAACATTCTAACATTGGACAGGAGCTTACTGTCACTCATAGATGTGCAATAATTGGAATAAAAATAGAGATATTTTTTGAGAAGAAGCTTTCTCCTGAGTTTCTTGACTGGGAGGTTACACAGCACAGCTCTGTGTGTCTTCCAGATAAACTCCCAAGGAATCAAAGGGAAAAGAATCTTTGTTTTCCTCGTTGCTTTCCCAAATTGTTTGATCCCTGCCAATTTCCATGACACAGACCCCTCAGTCTGCTGCAGAGACTGTGGCTTCGGAAAGGGAGGAAATAGCATGAAAGTGCTGGTGCACATCAATGTTTTTGGATTTTCTCGCCAAACCAGAAACATCAAAACAAAATATATAAAAAAAAAGCAAAAAAACTTCAACTTTTCTGGCAAAATAACAATAAAAAAAAACCCCAAACAAAAACAAAAAAAAGGTCATTCTGGCTGTTTGTTCAAACCAAACCTAAACCTTTCTTTTTGAGGTTTGCACAGACGTGTGCGTGTATCTCATTTAAATCAGGTGAGGAACAAAACATTCCTTGGAGTGACAGATTGTGACATCTTGCTTCCAGAAAGCCAAAATACAATTTTTTTTTTTTTTTTTTTTCACTCTTCAAAATTGGGGTCTTTTTTTCTCATCTAAACCTGCATTTTCAGCCCACGAGACTTCTGGTTGAAAAGTCTCAGCCAACTGTAAGGACCACGTGGGTTGGTTTGGTGACAAGTGACACTTGGGAGGGACACAGCCTGGCGTGGTTGCTGGGATCTGGGAACACAACTAACGTTCCCTCCTCATTTTTCTTTTTCTCACAGCTCCTTAGGAGCCTCCATAAAAGCAGTGATAATGTGCCCAAACAAGACAAAAATCTCACGCTGCTTTTCAAAGCCCCTGCGTTTCCTTACCCTCAAAGGAGCCTGTTTTGCTGGTTTATTTACACATCCCTTATCTTTATGGCTGCTCCTTTATGATCCCATGTCATCTCCAAAGCTCCTTGCAATCTTTTACAGTTGGGAAGGTCCAGCTTTGATCACTGGAGTCACCAGGCTGAATAGAACATTGTTCCTGCTCTGCCGAGAATTTTTTCCGACTGCGCTCAGGACACCGCAAACTTATTTTTAAAACCCTACAACGCTCAGCAGCTCCTCTACCTTGTTTTTTTGTGAGTTTTACAGATGCCGTGGGTTTCAGGAGGCACTTTGATGTTTTCCAAGCTGCCTGATTTATGAGAACAGAAAACACCGCCGTTCCCCAATTATTTTCTGTCGCCTTGCAATAAGGCTCGACGCATCGATGGAAATTCAGTCGAGGCACAAAGAATAACTGGGGAATGAGGAAATCAGCTGCATCTCCCACAAGAGATCATTCTTCCAGTGGAAAAATCAACCTTTTTTGATCTCTAGCCCTCGGTACTTTTCCTGTAATATTTAATAAAGCCTCCATTTTCACTGGAAAACACACTTAATGGGAAATGTGTAACTGGTAGGGCTTTCTGTGTTATTTTAGTGCTGTTTATATTGTATTTTACTGCTGTTTGAACAGAATTCATATTTTGTAGGTAAGTGCTGAAGATAAATGGTGGCTAAAAGCAGCTGAGCAAGGCTGTGAATATCTCAGATTGCAGCAGATTTCAGATGGGGTTAAGATAATGGCATTGCTGAAAGTCCAGGGACTGTCACTCCACCAGCCAGGTGGCAGAGTAGAGGCAAGGCAGAAAACTCCTCCATTCAGTGTCCTGGTGACATCCTGTCAAACCCAGCCTTTCCCAAAGGAAAAACTCTTTCTGGAAAGTTCTTCCCCTGTTCCACTTGCTGCATGGCTCAGACTTCTGGTCTGCAGGCAGCTTGGTGTCACAGCACCTCCAAAATCCAACTTTTCTTCCAGTCCAGAGTTTCAGTTTATTAATTAACACTTCCCAGTACTCCTCCTGCTCACAGTTCTTCTCATCTGTCCCACTCAAAACTTCTGGGATAAAAAATCTTATATCTTTTCGGCTCTTTTCACCATTTTAATTTCTCCTTCATTAATTCAAACACTTTCACTTCTTTGTACCCCTAAAGGTCACAGTCTAACCTTTCCACAGCTGCTGCCCTGGCCCCCATAGCTCTGCTTTCTTCTGCTCTTTGTTGGCATCTCATTCCTCTTTGTCATCAAGTCAATCCCTGGGGGTTTTTTGCCCTCTCCCTAGTTTAGATTTCTCTTCTCCCATTCCACAATAGCTTCCCATGTGACATAAATGAAATTCCCCTCTTCTGCATGTCCTGAAAATCCACCTGTTTTGAGATACATCACAGCAAACTTCTCCCCATCGTTGTGCTCACCCACGAAGTTCCTCCTATGTGTCACTCGCTGTTTGATCTGAAATAATTTAGAGCAGATTCAAAGTTTTCCTTTTTGTTCTGCAAAGTGTGTTGAGGACCTGCTGTGCTGGGAGAAATAATTTGTTCTGACTGTAGGCTATGTTCAGCATCAGCATGGATAACGAGCGATTGGTTTCCTTGGAAGCACACATTTTTCCAGGGTGGAAGCCTGGGGTACTTTGAGGGATGGATGTGCCCATCTCCCTGCAGTGCCTGATGACCTGAGACCAGATCCTGAACTTTTAAAAAGCTGAAAAGGTCTTTTCTTTGCATCTCTATAGCAATGCCAGAGCTTTTGAAAGCTGCCAAGTTTATTTATTCCACGAAAATCAACTGTTCCAGTGTATGTGAAGGTACCCCTCTCCTCCTGGAAGGATGACAACTACACATGTTAATTACCTGCTACAGGTGTGCATTTTAAGTTGGAATATCCTAAATAAATACAGGTCAGCGTGACTTGTACTGCTGAAGCCTTTCAGGGGAAATCCCACGGGAATGCTGTGCTGTATGTGATCCCAGGTAAGGTTACACACTGTGATGTGCCCTTTCCATCACACACAGTTCAGTTGTAAAAAATGCAGATTACACACTGAAGCTTATGAACAAGTTTCTTATATAAAAGCAACTTATCTAGGAATCTAAAATAAGGTGTAGATATGTCTGCTCTATTTCAAAGGTTCCTGCCTGTGACATTCCTTGCCACAGGTCAGCTCGGCTGTCCATGTCAACATGGAAACTGTCACCACGTCCCTCACCAAAATATGGATTCATCAAGCTTCAAGGTTTAAGAGGCTCCCTGATCCACCATCACAGAATCCCAGAATCGTCAAGGTGGGAAGAGATCTTCAAGCTCATCCAGTGCCAGCCCAGCAGCAGCAGCATCACCCCAAACCCTGTCCCCAAGGGCCACATCCAGACTCCTCCTGAACACTCCCACAGACAGCGACTCCACCACTCCCTGGGCACCTCATCCCAAGGCCTCACCACTCCATGAGGGGAAAATTGTTCCCAATCTCCACCCTGCCCCTCCCCTGGTGCAATTTGAGGCCATTTCCTCTCCTCCTTTCCCTTGGGACACGGCAGCAGAGCCTGACCCCCCCTCAGTGCCCCTCCTGTCAGGGAGTTGTGCAGAGCCACAAGGTCCCCCCTGAGCCTCCTTTTCTCCAGCCTGAGCTCCTTTCCCAGCTCCCTCAGCCCCTCCTGGGGCTCCTCCAGCCCCTTCCCAGCTCCCTTCCCTTCCCTGGACACTCTCCAGCCCCTCCAGGGCTCTCCTGCAGGACCCAGAACTGGACACAGCCCTCGAGAGGCCTCTCAGTGCCTGGCACAGAGGGACAATCCCTGCCCTGCTCCTGCTGGACACACAATTCCTCATCCAGCCCAGCTGCCAGTGGCCTCTTGCCCACCTGGGCACCCCTGGGCTCGTGTCCAGCCCCTGTCAGCAGCATCCCCAATGTTTTTATCTGCGCAATTCCAAAATATGGACAACCGGCATCCTACACCTCCATCACTGCTGCTTCTTTCAAAGGTTCCCCTTTTCGTGGAGTGGTTCAAACCCTCCTCAGCTTTTCACCATAGATCACCTGCCATTTATTTAGCAAGATGGGAGCCAGTGATCAGTTGATAAAGAGCAAAAAGCTACACCAGAATTATTTGGTGGTGTGTACTTCCTTAAGCTGAGCCAAGCTGAAGATCAGGAGCAATTTCAGTTAATAGCACCTGGAGTTTGAAGAGCTCAGCAAATTCCTGACCATTGTTTCATTTTGAGGCTGGGGAATGAGGATCTGGTCGTTCTCCCAGGTATTTTTGCAGATTTCCCTCTAAATATTTCAGCTTATTTAGAAAAGTGCTTAAATCAAAGTTTCTTGTGAGAGAAGAAAGGTTATTATTGATTTCTGAGACATTTTCAGTCTTTATATGACATCCTGATGGTTAGCAAATTTCTTTGTATTACTTTGTATTTCTTGTGATTGTGAAGCAATCACAGACAAAAGCTTTTCCTTGATGATATAATCATTATTTATGAGATCTGAACAAGCACTGGAGCATTTAGAGGCAATGTGTCCCCTCACACAATTTCACTGTTTATCAACCAAAAATACATCTGCAAAGGCAGAACCCCACGCCAAGGTGCAGTAGGAGGGTAAATCACTGGGATAGCTCCACTGAAATGTGTCTTTTTTTTGATTTCTGCTCAAAAAACCAAATAATTTTTTACAAAATAAGCTTTTATATGACCAGCCTGAGACCTTACAAAGGGCAGGGAGATTTATTAGCAATAAACATTATTTTGGGTCATGATCAAGTTGCAAATTTGGACATTTTATTCTGACAGGAAAAGAAATCAATGCTAAATTTTGTACGTTTTTTTCAAAAAATATAGATAAATTTTATCAATTTTTTTATCTAAGTTCCAGTGCTGTTGTTTGTTTGGGGGGTTTTTTTGATGGTTTGGAGTTTCTTTGGGTAATTTTTCAGGAATTTTTTAGACTACAAACACAGAACAGAGTAGGACAGTACTTCAAAGACCAGGCACTGCAACAAAGTCCCTTATAACAATTAATTTTCCACCCAATCTTTGGGAAAAAGGAGTTTTTAATCTAAAAACACTTAACTGGGAACAGTCCAGAGATTAATTGCCATGTGCCACCAATTGTGCCACTCAACCAAACTCAATATGGGGCTAAAATAAAATGCTGCCTTGCAAGGTTTTCTTTTTTTTCATCCTATTTTTGTGAGAAAGTTTTGCCATTTGCATAAGAAAATGAATCAGGATTGCAACTCCAGGACCTCCTCCCAGATGCTGATAACACCTTTGGTCTTGCTCTGAAAAGGAAGCCTTGGGTGAGAGGCTGGAGGGTTTCAGGAAAGGCTGGCATGGAAATTTCCAGGAGGAAGGGTGGGCAGCTTGGAGTGGATCACTGCTGAGCAGAAAACAAGGGGAAACTTCGGGGAAATTTCATAGACAAGGTCAGAAAAACACAAAAAACATTTCTCGGGTTGCCATTTTTCTTGGAAAATTAAAAATGAATTTAAAATCACTTAACCAGGAAAATTTATTTACTGGTTGAAATGTTGTAAACATCTATTTTATCCTGTTTATGCTGGGTATTTTATTTCATTTGCATCTATTTTATTATATGTTTTTATCAGGCTGTGTAATTCTAGGGAGGAAAAGGGGAAATTTTGATCATGATATATTTTACCTTTTTCTCTTCATCTTTTCTCTTTCATCTTCATCAGTTTGAGCTAAGAATACACATTTTAAGCCATATAAGTAGATGCATTGTTGTATATATATTCTTTCCCTACAGATTATGGTAATATATTAAACAGATAACCATTTTTATCGTATATCCTCAAATGCAAAAGTGCTAATTTTAGATAAGGAAAAGTTCATGATGTGAAACCAGATTGAGGCAACAGTGAAACACCTCAGTTAAAACAATGGAGATTAAATTAATCTGATCAGGTTGTACTACTGTTAAAATTTATTTTACTTTATGACTTCTGAGTAGTCATAAAGTAAACAGACAAATCCAGCTGAGGATCTCCACGAGAAAAACAAACCAGAAAGGAGCCAAATGTGGTTTTAAATGGGGCCAACCTTGTCCCAGCACTTCACTTTCACCAGAGGCAGCAGAAGGTTTGCAAAAGGCTCTGCTGGAAAACAGAATTGGCCAAACACCTTTCTCCCCACTGGGTGTAAATAACTGCAGAGGTGTTATCCCAAAAATGTGCCTCCCCTCTTTGTGTACAAGCAATAATTTTCCAGTGAAGGATGGCAATACCTGAAGCACTCCTGTCACTGCTTGTTCCCTTTCTGCCTTGCTGAGAACCTCAGGGGGTGCTGGCCATACAAAGAGTTTCCTGCACTGGTCAGACAGACAATTTCCTACTCGTGGGAGGAGGCAGAGATGCTCTGGTTAGTGATGCATCCACTGCTTTTGGCTGCTCTCCACGTGCATTTCACACCACTCAGCACACACAGGCAGAGGGTGAGCAGGAGTTTCAATTCATGCACAGCCAGCCCTTGGAGCTGCTTTTCCCTGTTTACTCCAGGAACACGCAAAGGATTTTTGCCAAATACTCTTCCATATTAACACAAAACTCTTTACCATATTAGCATCAAGGTCTTTGCCATATTAACACCAAGTTCTTTTCCATATTAACACCAATTTTTTTGCCATATTAACAACAAGCCTTTTACCATATTAACACCAAGCCCTTTATCATATTAACTCCAAGTTCTTTGCCACATTAACTTCAAGTTCTTTGCCATATTAACACCAAATTTTTTGCCATATTAACACCAAGCCCTTTACCATATTAACACCAAGTTCTTTGCCATATTAACACCAAATTCTTTGCCATATTAACACCAAGTTCTTTGCCATATTAACACCAAACTCCTTACCATATTAACTTCAAGTTCTTTTCCAGATTAACACCAAATTCTTTGCCATATTAACAACAACCCTTTTACCATATTAACACCAAGCCCTTTACCATATTAACTCCAAGTTCTTTGCCACATTAACTTCAAGTTCTTTGCCATATTAACACCAAGCCCTTTACCATATTAATACCAAGCTCTTTGCCATATTAACACCAAACTCTTTACCATATTAACTTCAAGTTCTTTGCCATATTAACTCCAAGTCCTTTACCACATTAACAAACACATCCAGACCCACTGAAGGCTGAAGTGATGCTCAAGCCTGTAGTACCTCACTTCATTCATGACTTCTCTCATCCCAAGGGGTTAAGGACAGCTCAGCTTCCAGATATTTAGCTTTTAGTAAATTCCTTTGGACAGAAAAGGTTGATTTTAACTGCTTGATAAAATAGTCAATAATTTAGGTGCCTCTGAAGTAGACTTTTCCTTCCATCAAGCAAACAAACCAAAAAGGCATCACCCCAAAACCTGCTTTGTTTTTCCTTGAAGAAAAGTGAACCAAAATTTATTTCGAAATGCTCTGAAGTTCAGTATGTAAAACAGTAACAATTCTGTTTTTCTTGGTCCTTCCCAGCTTTGGCCTCCACCTGTTCCCAAAGAACACAGCCTGTCTCTGTGGACTGTGTGTCTGAGCAGAGGGAAACAGGACAGGAGGCAGGAATAATATTCCAGACTGCTTTAATGAAATCTGGATAAATCAATAAAAAAATGCCCTGCAATCAGGGCTGTGGGCTAATGGCTTTTTTGCTTCATTGCATGAGGAGCCAGGACAAAAAAGAACTATTTGTTTTCATCTGAAATTCTATAAAAAGTAACAGTCTGAATTATTGTATGTACATTGGAAGACTGAAGCCCAAGTCATCTGCTGCTGTTTTTGTCTCTAGGCCATGCCTCATTTACTGGGATGAAATTCCTGGGGAAGTTTTTGGTCTGGTCTACAACTGTGCTTTATAAAAGTGATGCCAGTTTGTACTGTACAACCAGCACCGTGTTACACTCCAGGCTTGCTTCCTCCCTCCTGTTAGCTGGTTATTAGGGAGTGCAGAGAGCACAGTGACATTTTACAACCAGGGAAATAAAGAAGACATTTCTTTAGCAGCAAATCTTCTCCTTTCGCCCTCAATTAAAAAAAGAAATCACAAGAAAACACAGACTTGGTAGATAAATACACAAGCACCGTGGTCAGAAAGACCCTGGAAATCCCTCTAAATATAATATGAGAGGGAACAAGGTTAGTTAAAAAGTGTTGTGGATACTCCTGGCTCACAAAGGAAAGCCAGCTTTGTCCCTCTTCACAACCAGCACCTCAAGGAGAAAAAGAGATTTCATCTGTAACTCTCACTGCAGCATGATCCCGGTGTGGAAATAAAAAGGGAGGCAGCAGAAAAGTAGAGGGGGATTTGCACCACAGGCTTAGATTGTGATTATGAGGAAAAGGCAGATCTGTCGTAAACAAGTTGTGTGAAGACACAGGCAAAAGTTGGAAGACAATGCCTGAAGTTCTCCAACTCAGACATGTTTACATTCTTTTACACCTACCACGGAAAACTGACATTCTCTTATACACAAAGGTAGCAGGGACAGGATAAAGTTCCAGGCAAGTTTTCCCACTATGCCAGTGAAAACCGATTTCTGCATTGAAAAAAAAAGAGCAAGAGCTGGCTGGAAGTTATGATTCCAACACTCTAAACAGCACTCTGGATTTCTACAGGAAAAAATCCCTGGCAGGCAAACAGTGACAAAGACAGGTTCAGTGTCTGTCCCCCTCCCCAACATACAAAAAGCTCAGCCCCATGCATTACAAACCCCACATTCAGTGCTTTACATCAGTGGAAAGAGCAAACCGTGACAGCTTTTGCTTCACTGCTAAGCTGCCTCTATGTCAAAACCCAGGAAAAGGCACAATTTTATAAACATTTTTTTTCTTTTACACAAAGTTTCTAAATCCCTAAACTACCAAAATATAGAAAAAATAGGAAAAGCACCTACTCCTTAGCTTCCAGTTCCACACAGCTCCCAAAGCCCTGCTAAGCATGTATGGATTTTTGACAAATACCTCTTACCTGTAAAAGAGCAATGTTCAGATTCCTTACTAGATGTTATCGTCATGACAAGTCAAACAATCTGTTTTATAGAAGGTTGGGTGGCTTTTCAATAAAGCCTGTGTGCATTTAAAAAAAAAAAAAAAAAAAAAAAAGAGAAAAAAAGGAGCACAAAACAAACCCCTCAGAGATTCTCTCTTCCCTCGCTGTCAGTCAAAAAACAAGTTGAAATAAGCCTGAGTTGGAATTACCTGAATAAAGAAACTGGAGAGAGGGAGGGAGGAGAGGGAGGGAGGGAGAAAGAGAGGAAAAAAAAAGAAAAAGAGTCCGAGAGGAGAATCAGTGATGTCAGCAGTGTGTGTTAAGGAAATCTACAGCTGAGCCCGGCAAACTTTATAACTCCACAGCACTCGACACCCAGTTACGTGGTAAGCAAATACCTGCTTCAGAGGAAACGGATTTACTTCTAAAGAAGTCAGTTAATCTTTGAAGAAACTTCAGCCAGGCTGATCAAAGTCCCTGAAAGGCCTTATTTCCTAAATAAATAAGGTTATGAGTGGTTGTATAATGCTAAGGAAAGAGGAAGAAGGATAAAAAAACCAACATTATTGATTACCCCTTTCCTGTAGGCAAAAGGGAGATTGAGGCTCATCTGAAATAAACTCAGGTTGTGGTTGTCACCCACTGCTGCTGCAGCAGCTGAAATCCCTGACCACCAGACTTTCCAATGTATTTATCCACACTTTTTTTCTTTTGAAAAGGCTTCTTCTGGGTTTGTCTGGGTCCCTTTCTACTTTTGTTTCCCAGTTGCAGAGAGCACAGGCACAGAGCTGAGCAGGGGGAAGTCAGGTACCTCAAACACAGGGTGTGGATGTAAAGCCTCTGCACTGCTGTTGGTACCACGCTGGAATTTGATGGGATTCCCTGGGAATGCAGGCAGCAGCAGGGAAAGGGAAGTTGATGCAGCACTAGCCAGGCTCATGTGATGCCTTAGATATCATTATTCTGAGTCCATATTCCTGTAATTCCTGGGAATTCCATACCCCAGCAAGCTGCTCCAGGACAGGATAGCTCAGCATCGCCTGCAGGCACATCCCACAGTGCCCAGATAACTTCCTTCCCTTTCACTCGGGACAAGGAGCACATCAAACATCGGGATGAGTCCTTCACCCACCAAACTCTTCCCACCCCAGACTCCCAGGGAAAACATTGGCCAGAGCAAAATCCCTGCTAAACGGGGATCTAAATGCCATTAACAGATATTAATAATGGCATGATATGCGACCAGAGGAAAGCAGGAGCTGGAATTCTGCTGTCAAGTGCAGCACTCAGGCAGTGCCAGTAGGCAGCAGCTGTTTTGCATTTAAAAGGGCAACACTTAAGAGCTGATTTTTTTTTTTTTTTCACTTTGCCAGAGACTAAAGAATTTCACACGACTTGGTTTGTTCCCCGAATCCATGAACCTGTTGCACTGGTGTCTCTTTCTCTATATTTACTATGAGGGAGATGGCAACAGCTATAAATATATTTATATTTATATATAAAAATGCTTGTGAAGGTCTTTATCTGCTTTCAGATGAGCGGTTCTGTTTGCAGAGCTTCGTCACGGGATGAAGCACCTATACCAGGAATTCTCTTTCACTGTCCAATTAAATTCTATTTAGCTGGGATTATACATTATTAAAAATCCCCAATTAAACATTTCCCCTTCCTTCTTCTGGGTAAAGTTTGACAAACTGCCCTAATGGTAAATGAATAATGTGCTATTCTCACACGTCCCCCAAATCAGGCTTTGTGGCAGCATGGTGACCATGAATTCCACTGTAGTGTGAGGGGTCTTTGGAAGATCACAATGTGAGGGAATGCTCTGAAAGATACACAACAGTTCTGGTTTTTATCTTTTTGCTAATGCTCTGTGGGATTCTTATTCCCTTCTGGAAAACAGAGCAGCAGAGCAGAGAGTAGAATTTGAGTTGCACGGGCATTTCCCAGCTTTGTGTGCATGATTTGGAAATGTAAATAACTTTCTTTGCGCAGTTTTCCACCTCAAACAAGTGTCACTTCCTTGTGGGTCACCACAAGCTCTGGGGCTGTTCCCACACTGCTGCAGAGGTGGGCCAGAAGGAGAAGTTAATTTGCCATTTCGTACCCTCCAAAATGCATAAATTCACTTTTTTAAAATTCAGATTTACCTCAGTACCAGGGTTTATAAATCTCTTTCCTTGCAGCAACAACAGGCGAGTTCAGAAGTTTGGGCTAGAGATGTTGAAATACTGATCCAAACTGCTTCAATCAATAAAGCTGAGCAGGAAACCCCATGGTGATAAGAGGCTTGCTCAGGGCATTTTCAGATTTTATGTTGGCTCTGGATAAAGTTAAGTAAGGAAAAGAGACAATAAAACTGGATCCCTGGCAGTGAAGTTAGTCCTACTCATCAAATCCACACCTGCAATTTATCCTTGATTCAAAACTCAGTTATTTTAGTGGAAAAGTACTTTGGACTTCTCATGTGGAGCAGGATCCAGCTCAGAAGGATGAGTGCAGTGTGAATGGGGAAAAGTCACAGCTGCCTTTAAGCCTTCTCTTTTTCTCTGTTCCTGGGAATCCAAAGGTCTGAGTTTAAAGAAATAAAGACTATATAAAATATATTTCGATTTTAAATATAAAGAATAAACAAAAAGGATATAAAGAAATTGGCATTGTTATAAAAACCAGATACAGAATTGGTTCTTGCACAAAACAAGTTCAGGATGTCCTGAGCAGGCAGAGTTGTCACCAGAGAACTGCTAAACACCTGTTTGTGCTTTTACACAACTAAATCCATGTGTTAAGCTGAGCCTTGTCTTATTGAGCACAGATATTTGTGATTTATGTACTCCATGTTTTCTTTAATTTTTTGAAGACAGTTCTCTATTTTTTGTATTTTCCCCATGTGCTTTAGAGTATTCATCTATTTATCAAACCATTCACCTGATTCTTATTGATGAAGTTATTGATTAAAAAGGAATTTAAAGGGTTAAAATTCATTACAGACATTCCTATGAGATCAGATAAAACATCAACACTGAAGGAAATGCAATTCATGGAATCACAGAAGGGTCTGGGTTGGAAGGCAACTTAAGGATCATCCAGTGCCACTCCCTGCCATGGCAGGGACACCTCCCACTGTGCCAGGCTGCTCCAAGCCCCAATGTCCAAGCTGGCCTTGGGCACTGCCAGGGATCCAGGGGCAGCCACAGCTGCTCTGGGCACCCTGTGCCAGGGCNCATCCTGCTGCCTCCTCTGGACTCTCTCCAGCAGCTCCACATCCTCCCTGTGCTGGCCAGGCCTGTGGATGCTAGTGGGGATGGGAATCTTCACACTCTCCCCACTTACATGTGCTCAACACACATTTTTCCATCTTTTTTCTTTTGTCACATCTTTGTTGACACTGCAGCAGTGGCCACAGTGAGGAATTTACAGCCCATTTAGCCTGCTCCGGGTTAACGCCGTGGTTTGAGTACAAGCCCTCCACAATGTGCTCTTTGCATTATGAGAGGTTGTGGCCGACGCTGCCGCTCCTGGGGGAGATTTCTGCACATGGAAAGAACATAATTGGAGCAGGATTTTATTCTGCTTGACGAGCTTCACACAGAAGGATCTGGCTGAGGAGAGCCCAGCTCTGTTCTCAATGAAGTGACCTCTGTGGAAACCCTGTTACCACAGCTTTCCAAAACTTCATCCCAAGGAGCTTGGATGTGAGAAGGCTGCAGTTGCTGAGATGTGTCTTATCTGCTTACATTAGGGAAGGAGGTTGTTCTTCATCCAGCTGGCTCAGGGTTTCAGACCCTCAGCTCCACTGCTGTCCTGCGAGAGACTGCAAGGACTTTGAGAGCTTCCAAATTTAAGCTTCTGCCCAGAATTTTTGCTTCTCGATGACAGAAATACTGACATGTTGCCACCCAAGATAGCAAAAGGATTTCCAGGTAGCAGAAAGCTCTGAAGGAAAAACAGCCCCCTGAGGAAAGTCACTCATTCCCAGGCACATTTGGCTCCCTCCTCCCTGGCTGTGGAAATGAGCATCCTCTGGGTTTGGTTCCTGCCCAGAGACAGAGCAGATTCACAAACAGGAATTCAAATCCAAACTGACTTTCCACACCAGAGTGAAAATGACAATGGGCTTCAGATCCAAGAGGGATTTTAATTTCCCCTCCCCTGCCAATCTGGTCAAAATGTCCAAAGCAGCAAAAATTCACCTCAGATTCCTGGAACTGGTCCTCATATCTTTGCCTTGTGATACTCTGTGGTGGGTGCATGCTCGGTTTGCCACAGCATGAGCCAGCAGGATGCACAAATGTCCCCATGGGGATGTTCTGCTCACATTGCTGGGAGCTTCCCAGCAGGCAAAGCTGCTTCCTGCAACACTTCCAAGAGCAGAGAACTCTCCAGGTCCCTCAGGAGAGTAAGCTGTAGCATGACATTGGATTTGTCGCCACAGGATTGGATCCACGCTCATGGAAAACTGTGCTCTGCAAGACACAACCCTGAATATTGTTCCCAGCTACAATCAGGATGCCTGGCCCAAACAGTGATCCAGGGTTATGGTCTAGAAGAGTTGCTCCAGGGGACGCTGGAGAGGCAGGGCTGGAAGCTGTGAGAGCCACTGACCACAAGAAACAGAAACAGCTTTGCCTGGTCTGTCATTTTCCTCCCCTTGACCCATGGTGGTCTCTCTCTCCCTGGTGTTCCGTGGTTTCTCCTCAAGTGTGAACTTCCCTAGTTAAGAGCTGCCCTGATGACCAGAAATCCTTCTGGGAACTGCTGGGAAACCCCAGCTCCTCAACCACTGGATCCCTCCTGTTGATGTGGCACAACAAGCATTCCTCAGTCAAAGAGAAACTTTCCTCTTCGATTTCAGGTTGTCTTCAGTGTCACACCTTGGAGGACAACAGTGGGAAGGAAAATCTCTCCTAATTAGATTTCAGTTTGTCTGGATCACTAAATCTGCAAAGTCCACCCTCAGTGTGGGGCAACAACCTCTAATTCTCAAGCAGATCTCTCAGCACCATCCAGCAGGTAGATTAGATTTTTTTCCCTACCTTTAAAACTCAGGGATATTTTAATGGGGCTTTGCTTTGGAATAATTTGAGAAATAATGGTTTATTTTACTTGGAAATGTCTCTTCATGAGCAGCAATAAGAACCCTGTGAAAATACCCGTTTGGAACTTTGTTTACTGAATTTCTTTGAGTTTGTAGCTATTTGGGACAAAAATGTGGCATTACTGCTACCAGTTTCAGATACCCAGGCTAGATGGCCTCCCAGGAAGCAGCAATAAAAAGGCAGAGCAAATTAAATTAGTACCTTTGTGCATTTTAAACGTGTCTTCCTGGAAAAATAACTTCTGTCTTGAATGAAAGGAACTGAAGTGTGTACTTTTGCCAAACTTTATCCAAGAGGATTAAGAAGTGAGCCTACAGACAACTCCTGAGGTTGACAGAGCATAGAACACTACTGAAAGTGCAAAAAAAGAGGGCAATAAAGGGAAGGGCACAGAGTTTTCAGTACAGGGTGTGTGTACAAAGACCGTCCTGAAGTTTGCTATCACCAACAGAGATCATGGCACAAGAAGATGTGGAAAGTGATCTTCCAAACAGCGCTGAAAAGGCTCAACTTCAAGATCAAATTTTTGTAGAAAGCAGAGTTGTGATCGTTTATCTGCAGAACTCAACTTTGAGAGGAAGTAAAATGCAATCCATGATATGAAAGGGAAGCAAGTGATAGTTCTGTGGCAGGAAGATGGACAGGGGTGCTGGCTGCACCCGTTGTCACCGGGATTGCACCACAGTTTCCATCACAGCCTCCTATTTTCATATGCCATGAGCATTGCAAAATGCTGACCTTTGGGGCTGCATTTTTCCATGCTTGCTCCCTGCCCCAAAGGTGAATTCTTTCAGAAAGTCTGAGCAGAATCTTTTCAGGGACCACGGCTATTATTTTTGGCTGTTGCCAGGGAGGCTTGCCTGGGGCAGACTGAATAACAACTCGTTTGTTCCTCTGAGCTACAATAAATCCCGCCATCCATCATGTGAAGGAGAAAATTAAAAGCACAGAAAACAAATCAGAGCTCTCCCAATTTTAAAGTTTGCAAGGATTGTTTAGGCTTGCAAATGGCAGCAGGTGAAGAACAGAGAGATTTAACTGGGAGATACTGTCCTGACCAAGAGTCTCCTTTAATGACAATTAACTCCACCATATTTATATCAGGAGTTGGTTTCAGGCATAACTGTTGAAAAGTGGTGTTAAATACAATTTTCAAGATATCAGGAGAGGAGGCTGGGTCTGCTTTGTCCCTCTGAGTGCCTCTAACACGGGAAAATTGCTTTTCTCAAGCAGTTAATTAACAATTGAAGGGTTGCATGCTCCCATCCATTGCCACAGGCTGGGTCAGTCAGTGTCAAGGGCATTAAGTGCTCTGCATTTTTCAACAGCAGGACCCTTGAAGAAGCCTTAAAATATGGATATAGATGCTGAACTACAGGTACCTATGGTTGAAAATGTTCTCTAGGGGCTTTGAAGACCACAGACAATGCATTAGGATTGAGATGCTGAGCAGCACTCAAAGCCACAAACAACCCCAGAACAAAACCCCATGTCTGCTATTAGGAAATAGCACCCAGGTGGCCTCATATACCCTCACACATTCTCCTGATTTTATCATCCATGGAAAATATGTCTGAAAGTTACTGTACAGACAGGAAAAGCCAGTCTCCCTACAGGCCCCAATAAAGACTAGAGCTGTCCAAAGGTCTCTGGGAGTGCAAATGTATTTGTTCCAGGAGGTCTGGTCTGTGAGGCTGCACACCGTCCAGACTACGGCTTCATCTGGGGACAAGTTGCTGAAGAGGGGTCATCCCAGAGCACAGGGCACAGGGTTGTGTCCAGCTGGCTCTGGAATATCCCCGGGAGGAGACTGCACAGCCTCTCTGGACAATGTGCTCAGGGCTGGGCCCTGCCCAGGGCGGAAGTTGTGCCTCCTGTGCAGGGAATTGCTGGGCTCAGTCCCTGCCCGTGGCTCTGGGGCCATTGCTGGGCCCCCGGAGCAGAGCCCGGGCCCTACTCTGAGCCTCCCTGCAGCCAGGGACAGCCAGGCCTGAGGGCCCCTCTCAGCCGGGGCTCCTCTCCAGGCTGAGCAGCCCCAGCTCCCTCAGCCTTTCCTGGGCACCGAGATGCTCCAGGCCCTTCCTCAGCTCCAGGAGCTCCCTGGCCCTGCTGTGCTGAGGAGCCAGAGCTGGACACGGCAGCCCAGAGGTGTCCCCAGGGCTGGGCACAGGGGCAGGATCCCTCCCCGACCTGCTCCTACCCATGAACCCCAGAGCACCCTTGGCCTTCTGCACTCTGCTGGCTCAGGGACAGCTCGTTGTCCACCAGGACCCCCAGATCCCTCTCCTCAGAGCTGCCTTCCAGCAGTTTTGTTTCCAAATCATTGTATTTTACACCCAATATTGTTCCAACTTCAGCATTTGAGTGTCTGATTATCTACTTTTATTGACTGTGTCATTCAGTCCACAAAAACACCCTGTTCATGCTCTGTCCTTATACATTCACGTTTGACATTAAATGTAACACTTTAATGCCACACTTTTAACCTCAAGGACAACAAAATGCCTGGCTAAGACGAAGCTTACATATGTGAACAGGGTTCACATAACAATCTGCTTGTTTTATAACTTCCTTTTTCTAGCTGCAGCTAATGCATCCACCTGCCAATTATTGCTAAATAATTCCTCCAGGTTTCTTTGCTACCTAAGAATGTCTGGCAGATCTGCAATTGCACCTGCACGTGGACCTTAAAATCAGACTTGCAGCAGCTCTGTTCTCTAATACATCTAGCTTTTATAATGCCTGATAAAAACCAAAAGCATGATGGTGAAATCAGACAGGTTTGTCATTCAGTAAATTTAGGGATTTTTGAATATATGAAACAATTGCTTAACACCAAAAATCCTGACAGCTGGGTGGTGTAAGAGTTCAAGCAGATCTTTCATCAGTGCATTAAATGGCTTCAAACTGACAGAGAACAGGTTTAGATGGGATATTAGGAAGAAATTCTTCCATATGAGGGTGGGGAGGTCCTGGCACAGGGTGCCCAGAGCAGCTGTGGCTGCCCCTGGATCCCTGGCAGTGCCCAAGGCCAGGTTGGACATTGGGGCTTGGAGCAGCCTGGCACAGTGGAAGGTGTCCCTGCCCATGGCAGAGAGTGGGACTGGATGAGTTTTAAGTTGCGTTCCAACCCAAACCATTCCACAATTCCATGTTTTTCCCTGTGTTCCTGCTATTTCCCAGAGCATATCTCAGGGAGTGCCTGCACTCTCCAGACTTTTCCATGTATTCCTGGACTACTGAAACCTTGATCACTGCAACATTCCCTGAGCTGAAGCCACGCTGTCTCTTCCCCCTGTTGTGTGTCTTGACTGTTGTTGACAATTGATTTCATCAGGACAATGAATTATACCTCTGGATTGCTTGGAATGAAAGGAACTCTTTTCCCCAGGGTTCATTCCACTCTTTTCTTTACTCAGCTATCTTGAAGCCCCACTTGCTCCAATATACCTTTTCAGATTTTTGTGTCCCTCAAAGGCCAGCGGTGCTATTTATCTCTGCTTTTAACTCCTTCTTGGAGCAGAGTTTTCTGCTGGAGGAACTGAGCCCTTTCAAACCTGTCCACAGTGTTTGCATTGCAGGGAGGAACTGCAATCTCCTAAAGCTGGTTAAGGCAGGCTTCAAAATATTTCCTCCATATTTACTTCACCTTTGGGCTATGTGGTTCACCACTTTTTTCTCCCCTCTAATTGTTGGGATTATTGGCCCAACTGCATTTCCAGAGAAGGTAACCCTTAGGACACTGCTCTGCACCTTGCTTTCCTGATCTTCCCTCAGATCTCTCCCTGCTTTCCCAGCCTCAGAGTGATTTTCTCAGTGCTCTGCAAGATACTTTTACTTCTTTGTTTCCCTTCAGTCCTGGCTTGTTTACATTTTCCCCACATTGCCTTGTTTTATTGCTCATGTAGACCGTCATTAACTATGTGTACTTTTCAATAACTTCCTTCACTTGGTTTTTTATCACTTCCTTGAATATATCCCAGCAGATCTGCAGGGAGATTTCTTCATCCTTGCCAATCAGTGGCCTGAAAATCACCCCAACCCACCTTAGAGGACTGACAAGAGCTGTCCCTTACAGCCCTGCACTTGGACACAGGAGGTTTGAGGTGCTTTCCACAGGTGAATCAAAGCAGGAAAATCCTCTGCTGTGACCAAAGCTGTAAGATTTCCAGTGAGCATCATGGATAAGACTCTACTGAGACAGCTGAGGTGGGGGATGACAACTCAGAGAGCCACACAGGTAAGTCTGTCCCAGAAAACACCCAAAATTCCCACCTGGATGGTGGAGATAGGCTGGTTTTGGACAGCAAGAGGGCAACACCTGGTCCTGGCCACACCGTGGGCCCTGATGTGACTTTTCCTCCCTGCTGCCCAAAAAGGCAACCCCTCTGTCCAGAAGAACTCACTGAGACACATTTGATTTTTTTCTGGAGCTTGGCCATCGGGCCTAGGCCATGGAAAGGGCTCTGGATTTCCAATAAGTTGAACCTCCAGGAATCTGGAGCTATCAAAACTGAGTGAGACAGTTTCATTCCAGCACTGGCAAGACAGCGTTTGGACACAGCACATTACAAGATGTCCTGCCAGTTCTGGCTCTGGGAGCACACCCTGAGCAGGTGAATCCTTCCTTAGCTGGAGTTCCACAGCAAGGAAAGTGCTTCACAGAACTCGAGCAAAGATGAAACCAGCTGGCTGATCTGAGCGCCTAAGGGAAGTGGTCCTCTCTGAAGAGCTGCCAGCAGTTTCTGAAATGAAGGTCAATTAAATTAAAATTATTGGAGTCTATATCTGCACTGAGACAGGCACCTGTGTGTAAATACAACCTGAATTTCTACCCATAGGCTGGTACTCAGTGGTAAATGTGTGCACACAGGACAGAGGTACATTCTAGAAGAGAGCTTTTCACACATTCCTTGGCAGACTGGGTCACTTTCACCTCCTGTGATCCCAGACATCGAGGTGTTGGAGAAGGAAGGGGTCCCTTTCTTCCCTTGGGTTCCTGGAAGAGCCTCACACAGATTCCCATTTCTGTATCTCTGTTCCTGACACATTTGCCAATCAAAGTACCTCTCTATCTCCCTCACTCTTCTTATCTCAAGAGCTTTGTTATAAAATAAAGGAAGCTGGGCTGGATGGTGTTGCCAAACTTTGAAAAGCTTCTGTAAAACACTACATTTTCCTATAGTGCTGCAAAGCCCATATTTACCTAATAGACTGTCCAGAGTCCAAAGGAGCTTCTACAAAATTTCTGGTAAAGAGTATTTGTTTTAAGAATTGATATGCATGCCAAAAACAATGTACTGCATTTATCAGCCTGGAACTGTTACAATCTTTTCAGCAAATAATATCCCAGTTTCTGAAAAAGCCTAAAATGTGTATCTAATCCAATTGTGTCACCTCTCATTTCCTTCAAAGAGGGGGAAAAAGGCAAAGCTAAGCCTGAAATTCTGGTTTGAATTAACTGCCACTTTATCTCTAAGTGACCTCTTTGTGCAAAGCTATTACTGCAAACACAGTTTCTGAATCATTCAACGCCTGAAACGCAGAGCTCCAAGGTAGTTCATGCTATCAGCACTATCATCTTGCATTTTATCTAGGGCTTCTCATCCAAAATGTTCCAGCTCCTGGCAGGGTGATCTTTTTCCTGGGTGGGCTCCCCCAATGTGGGCTCTGTATTCAGCATTATAAAGGGTAAGGGCAAATGGGAGGGGGCAGGAGGGGGATTTTACACTTTAATTCCAGAGCCACTGTTAAAGAAAATAATCTTCCATAAGGTGCAAACCAGCAACCAGTGCCACACAGCCATGGAGAGATGGAAATGAAGAATATTCCAGGTATTATTCTCAAATCCATTTGGTTCTCTCCGGCAGTAGGAAGGGAGATAAGTGTTAGAAAGGTTCAGACTCTCTGACAGAAAATGAAGAGCTAGAAAAGGTATTTAAACATAGAGCCTTGGTTTTTAAAGCTGTGATGGAGCTCTGCTTCTAACCAGGGCAATCTGGTGTGGTAAAAGCTTTAATTGGCATGATTAAAAAGCCAATTAATTTTCTTCATTGGAATAAAGACAATTTAAACTCATTCCACTATTCCTTGTGGGCGGCCATGCCAGCCCCTCGCTGTCTGCCCACTCATGCACCCAAAAATACCTTTTTGTCCATTTATTCCCCATCCTTCCTCAGCAGCCAGGGGCTCCTCTTCCTGATGGCATCTCCTGAGGGTGTTGGCAGTCAGCTCTGGAGGGCTGGGAAGTTCATTTCACCCCTGTCCTGTCCCGCTGGTTCCTGAGGCTCTGTCCCAGCCCTGACTGCTCCTGCAGCTCCCTCACTCCCAGCTGCTGGAGCAGGTTGAGGTGGTGAGCCCGAGGGCTGGAGAGCAAAGAAGAGAGAAGAGAATTTATACTTTGGTACTTTGGAAGCTGGAATCCAGGGAGAAGCTCAAGAACGTGACTTGAGGCCAAAATGTTTGGCTCTCCAGTTACAGAGAGGAGAGGGGCAGGTTTATTCCTATTGCAACACTGTGGCCCGTGTCCTGTAGGAATTTTCCAACGCCATGGATGTGTGGTGGGTTCAGAGCAACCTCTCCCTCACTCGTCTCCTTCCTGCAGCTCTGTGGGAGGAAAGTGATAACAGAGGAATCAGCAGCACTGCAAGAAACTTGTCTGATATGGAGCAGTCTGTGGAGGGGCCTGGGAGTTATTCCTGGGACATGCCGAGGTTACAGCTCCTCCTGCCACTGTCCTCCTCAACTGTCCTTCCATACCCTTATTCCAGCAGAATCGTGGACCTCAAACTGTTAATTTGGTCTTTGGCTGCTATTTCATTTATTCCAGCTGCTGAGTTCGAGAAAGAGAATTAAAAAAGCAGCATCTCACTGAAAACAGATGCTGCCTCTGTACTAAGCAGATAAATTAAATACATAAAGCATGGCTTGTTTACAGTGCTGATTCTTTGTAAAGTTCTGCAGGTTTTATCCTTGATATTAGAATTCCAAGTATATTATATCACTTTATTTTTGATGCATCTAGATTAGAGTAATAGCCCATTGGCATTTCTCAGGAATACTGAAAATGAAATGCACTAACAATTTACCACAGAAATGACAGTACAGAGTAAAAAACTGAGCTCAGTTTTTACTCCTATGGAACATACACAGCTTTTCTGGCCTTCATTTCTCCACAGTCACTTACAATTCTGTGCAGTTTTTTTTTATACCCAACACGCACAAATTTAATACACTGGAGTAAACCATGGACTTCTGTTGCCTTTCCTTGGTCTTAAAATTAAAACCAAAGCACGGTTTATGGGGAAAAGGGGTTTTTACCTCGGTATTTATTTAAGGATCTTTGGGTGCAGCACTTTGTTCAGGTGGAATGCCCTGAAAATGCACACACTGTGTCTCACCCACTGAAATGCACACAATTCTAGGCCTTGGAAATGAGCACATCTATCAAAGATTCTCCAGTGAGAGGCTCGAGTGAAGCTTTCATTCTGAGGAACCTTCCCCCTGGCTGGGCCTGTCTGAGTTTACCA
>VZRF01002591.1:71665-97595 GCA_013396875.1 Vireo altiloquus
CCACATTAATAAAACCTCTAAAATATTCAAGGAAATGGCCTTTCCTTTCCAAGTCCATCAAGAGCTATTGACAGGCCTCTCCCACCATGTTTTCCTTACAGATATCCTAAATTTTGGCTCTGCCCCTCCACTCTTGCAGCCTCTCCCAGCCTGACCTCACTGTCCCTCATTTTCTCTAAGTTTCAGCCTTTCCAAGAGGCTCCATCCCCTCTCTGTCACTGCCCACAGCTCTGCAAGTCCAGCTCCTCACACTGTTTCCTCAAAAATTGGTTCCTCCATCCTTTTTGTCCGTGCATTGATATTTCCTGGAGTAGCTCAGTAAAGATTTGTGACGTTTTTTCCTTTAATTTTTTTTTTTTTCCCTCCTTCCCCACACCAGCCTTGCTGCATCTATGCCATCTTCTGGATGTTCTGTGAAATCTTTCTCATCCCAGAGCATGTTCTGAGCTGTGTGCAAATCTCTTTAGCAAACGTTCCCACTTCCTGATGGCTGATACCGGGAGAGGGACAAGGTTTTAGGGCCAGGGTCACAGCTTCAGATGTGCTTCCTTTGTTTACTGCCTGCACACCAGGAAAGGGGATTGCTCTCTTGCTCTGTGAACTGTCCATTTCTGCTAAGAATAGCTATGGAATGTGGAAAAAAAAATCCCCTTCAAGAAGGAAGTGACTTTCACTCAGTTAAGAATTTATCAAATGCACTTCTTTTAGCACTGAAGACCTGTTTACAATTTTTCCTCTTTTTTTTTTTTTTTTTTCCCTTGCTGCAAAATGTAGAAGTGCTCATTTCCTTTCCAGTATTTTCTCACTTTTTTGCCTGGATTTCATGCCAGTGTTTCATCAAGATCTACAAATAACTTTTTTACAGCTGTTGCACAACGTTTGTCCCTGAATGATGCACAATCTGTGATTTCCCTGGATGGTGAAGAGACATCCTCATTGTTAACCATTTTTCTACTAATATTTATACATAAATTCAAATAAAAAGAATATTTTAGGTTTTTTTGAGGAAAGCTAGAGCTCTTCAATAGTCCCTCTTATATGGAGCCCAAAATTAGTGAGGACTTCCATCAGAAAACTAATGCTTTCCTGAATATTTAAATGTTAGCAACATGTTTAAATGACTTGTGAAATCACAGCCTGGATAGCAAAGACTCAGGGAGATAATTGCAGCTTTAATCAGAGAGACAATGGATAATACTCATTACTTAAGGATAACTTTCCAGTTAATCTCCTCCATTGTCTAAAGAAGTGCAAATAATTCATTGGAAAACCAGAGAAACACTTGGATGATTCATTATTTTAAATGCTGCTTTAACCAGGCGATTCTGGACTAATCAGTGAGGCTGGGCTGCTGGGTAATAACTGCTTGACTTTAAAGGAAAACACGAAAGAATTTTTCTTAGAAATCAGTATCACAGTTACCACAAGGCAAGATTTTTTTTATGAAAGCCAGATATCTCAGATATTCAAGAATAAACATATTAAGAATTCAAGCTTTCATTGCCAGAAAGCAATTATAGTAATTTACTGTTCAATGGTACTTTCGTAGGCTGATAATTCTTACAGTCAGTTGAAAAATAATCATTTTTGCTCCATCATTGGTTTGGATCAGGGTCGGGAATGAAAATATTGAAATTCCTTACTGAGAGCTGTGCTTTTCCACAGACTGGTGAAAGTGGGAAGCATTGAGATGTTACATTTCCATCCCTCTTTTGTAGGTGAAGGATTTCAACCCTCAGAGCCCATAAAATTCTGAACAGCGAGAACAAACCTTCCCTGCAAGGAGCAGCTCAGCACCAGGCTGATTCCAGTGCTAATTCCTCATAATGAGGTCCTTGGCCAGGCTGAGAGAAATCAGGAGGGGAAAATTCAGATATTCAGGCTGCTCTTCACAATGTGCACAGCTCCAGCCACGCTGAATCCCTCCCTGAGCAACTCCTGATTGCACCTCATGGAATTAGGAGTAGGAAAACTGATTTTGCATGAAGTATGTCACCTGTAAATGAGAGAGATTGAGCTCCAAGGCCTGAGCTCCCTTTCCATGCACAAATGGCTCCTGGTGTCCAAGCTGAGCCTCCCCTGGCCCAGCCTGAGGCTGTTCCCTCTCCTCCTGTCCCTGTTCCCTGCCAGCAGAGCCTGACCCCCCCCGGCTGCCCCCTCCTGTCAGGGACTTGTGCAGAGCCACAAGGTCCCCCCTGAGCCTCCTTTGCTCCAGCCTGAGCTCCTTTCCCAGCTCCCTCAGCCCCTCCTGGGGCTCCTCCAGCCCCTTCCCAGCTCCCTTCCCTGCCCTGGACACGCTCCAGCCCCTCCAGGGCTCTCCTGCAGGACCCAGAACTGGACACAGCCCTCGAGAGGCCTCTCAGTGCCTGGCACAGAGGGACAATCCCTGCCCTGCTCCTGCTGGACACACAATTCCTCATCCAAGTGAGACCCAAAGAGATGTGGGAGTGAAGATGAAACTGTAGCACAAGTGTTCAGGATTTCAAGCTCCCTGAAAAACCCCAATTTAACTATCTGAAAACTGTAGATGGAGAGAACAGACTGAGGTGAAGGCCAACATTTCTGAAGCATCTCCTTCTTTTTATGGTCTCATTATCCTTAGAGCTCATATTTGGGGTCACAAGCAAGGGATGTAGGCAGGAAAGTAGAATTCAGGAGTTTTGAAAAGGGCTGAACCTCCAGCCTCCATTTACAGATCCCTGTTTCTGTCTCTGGAGATCTGGCAGCTCCATGGATATTTTGGAAAGGTGAAGCATGAGCCATCCTAGCAAAGGGCAAGGAAGGCGAGCTGGCAATTTCCCCTCCCAGGCCATAGCAGGGTGAGATTTCTCTTACATAAAACATCCAGTTAACTGCATAAATGAGTGACCTTTGCTTTCTGCAGAGGCAACATGGATGGGGAACTCCAAGGGGCAATTAACTCCACCTAATTAAGACGTACTCCAGTTGGAGTTCACCAGGCTGGTTTAGAAGCTTAATTGGTGTTTGGCAAAAATAGAATGGGGCCTACTTTGTGCAAATTTCACCTAGATATTTTAGTGGTTTGCAAAGATTAAATTGAGAAAATAAAAGGATAAATGTCAGTGCAGATCAGGGAAGTCTGGAGAACTCGAAAAGACTGAATTCCCATCTTCTTCCCTGTGAGACAGAAATGGGGAAGGGGACAGCAGATTTATAAAAACAAGCTCAGCATAACTCTTAAAATATGCTAATTCCTCTGCTCTTTATTGTATATGATCTTTATCCAAAGTGAAACAGTCCCAATTAGCAATCCACTATTAAGATCTGTGTTGCTGTAACAGTAAGAACAATCCACCTCACTCGAAAATGAGTCATAAACTTCCAGGACCCTTCAATAGCCACCTCTCTGCACTGTTCTGTAAAGAACCATCTCTAATCGAATGATCTGGACCAGGATATTTATGGTGCTGCTCCCAAATCCACTTTGAGTTGCTAACAGATTATTTCTAAGTAATGAGGCTGTCTCTTGTTTGCTGCTCACTCATTATTCCCAAGTAATTAATGTTAAACCCACAGGCTTCTGAATGATAGATTTTTCTCCAGGTTTGCAGACAAGTGTTATAATCCCCTGAATGCCCTATTATTTTCAGTATCCATTAGAAAGTTGTGCCACTATCTCGAGCATGATCCATGTTTTTAATATTCATGCAGCAGGAATCTGTTTGATCACAGCTGGCTAAACACAGAAATTCAGGTGTCTTGCCCAAGTTCCCACAGTGAGGGCTGAATCCTGTGAGGATTTAGGCAGGTCCTCACAGGCACTGCAGTCACATAAAGCAGCAGCTATGCTGAGGGAAAGGCTCAACCCAATTTAATCTTTCTCTTAGCCTAAAATGCCCAGAGCACTGGCAGATTCGTGCAGGGAGGAAAAGCTAAATACTTGTGAGTGAGAAGTGAAGATTCCTCTGATAGGAAGGTCTGGATTTGTCTCTGGTCAACCAAAGAGATCAAAGTCCCATTAAACAGATGCTGTTCTCTGAAAAATAGAAAATGCACAAAGAGATTTCTTGTACTGGTGGGAAGGGAAGGTTTGGGCTTTGTGCAGGAAGACAGCTCCTGACTCAGGTTCCTCATTGCTCTGTTCCTCAGGGAACCATTTCTATCAAAGCATTCACTTTTTTTTATACCAAAATGGACTGGATTACACAAATTCTCAAGCCAGAGAAGCTGACACAACATTAAATTCCAACCACTTTGATTAACAAACCAATTCTCACCTTCATATGTGGATCCGAATGGTAAGAGCAGCTCTACACAGAGCAAGTTTGGTCAAAGATTGCCAATTTCTGGGACCAAAAATTGGGATTTATAGTTTATTATTCATTCTGCCCTTTTTCCAGAAGGTGAACATATGTGTGTGTAAAACACTTGGCACATCTGTGCTGACAAATTCCAAGTGCCCAGGACTATTTTTTGTCATCAGGGACCAGTCACATTCATCCTAAAGAACTCTCAGGCTCTCAATAAATATATTATTTCTCAAGAACTAAGAGATTTTGGAGAGTCTTATCTGTCTCAGACTGAAACCATATTAAAGACTGCTCTAAAAGTTGTACTGAACAAGGAATAAATTTATGGCAGCTGAGAATGTTCCCTGACACCCCTTACTGGTAGAGACTTGGCCTCTATAGAGACACATGGTCAGGAATCTAAATAAAATATACCTCATAAATTTAATGTCACAGAAGGGTTTGCAAAAAGAGATAAATATATAGAAGGAGTAACAAACTGTGTTTAAAGGGATTGTTTTTTGCCTCTTTTTTCAGGTGTAATTTCCTTCCAGTGATGTTTTCTTCCCATGGAAGATGGGATTTTGGCTGCATTTTACAAGCTGCAGCACACTGAAACTCCCTGACTTTTCAGCACTGATAAAAAAAGAGAAACTCACCTCATTTTAGCATTTTCCAGTGTCTTTTCCTCCAAGATTTGTAAACCTGGCCAGACATTATGGAATAACTAGATTGTGTTTTACATGGCTGTCCCTCCTCATTATCCAGCATGGACAGAGTAATTAATTACTGGGACTGCTGTGCTCCCACGTGAATTGTTCCCAGCTTGAAGTCCTACTGGTTTACTGGGATTTGGAATGAAAAACCAGGAATCTGCTGCTCCCCATTCCAGGGGCAGAATTCAGCAAAACTCTGGCATATTTTATGGTGAAAAATTTAAAATGCAGGATGCAAGAATACAAACACAGGTGAGGTTTTATTAACACCTTCAACCACTGGGTAAGATCCAGAGAGATTCCTGTTTAGCAGCCACAGGGCTAAGGCTACTGAGGACTTTTTGGGAAGGAATGGCTCTTAAAACATGGTTATTCATTTTTTTATGGGATAAAGAGAGACAGAAATTCCACAGCCTATGCAGAACAGGGAAAAGAAAGCAGCACCTGCGCCTCCCAGAGTCCTCCTCCTTAGTTCTGTTGGCTCAGCAGAGCTTGAAGCAATTCAGGTGAATGAATTATTCCTATTATTTTTATTCTGAAAGCCACCTCCTGATTCATCTCTCTACAGCAAGCGTGAATGTCTGTGTAATCCTGTGGAGAGCAGAAAGAGTAATATTTTAGCAAAAGTGAGGTTTTTTTCTCACCTTTTTAGTCAAATCATCTGGAGGCTGAAGAACCTCTTATTCCATAAACTCTCCCTCCTTCTGCATTGACTTGTAGCTGGAGGATAAGATTACTTCCTACGTGCATTCTCAAAAATTGATGGAAAAATCACATAGGCATAATATCCACCTTTCCTGCACAAATACACCCTGCAGAGCTGGGAAAAGGCTCAAAAGCACCAACAGAAAAATCTGCAAGGCTCAGAACACTCATTTTTCACTGCAGCTTGGCTGAGGTGAGGATATGACCCTGCAGTGACCCCTGTGTGAGGTATGAAAAGTTCTTGTACCCCAAATGAGTGACTCCCACTGCTTCTTCCCACCTGGAATTCCACCTGTGCAGCTGCACTGAGCTCAGCAAGGATGGGAAGGGCTCACCAGGGGCAGATATTGGAAAGTCAGCAGACTCCATCAGCCACACATCCATAACCAGGCAACAGTGTCCAGGTGGAAAGATTATTTTATTTCTCAGTTGTAGGAAATGGTTCTGAAGCCAGTGGCATTTGGTGACAGCACTCTGACAGTGCTGATAACAAACCTGAAGCAGGCAAAGCAAAACTCGTAGTTGTTCTCAATAAAAGAAGCCTCACATTCCTCTCACCCTCAATTCCCCGCTCATTATAAATTGTTTTTCTACCTGACAAATGAAATCAATATACCATGTTTTCTTCCCAGCTTATCTGTGTCCATGGAACAGGCTGAGGGGGAAAATAGGAAGCACCCCAGGCAGCTGCTGATTTCTTTGCTGTTCCAGGGCTGGCAGGATGTGAATTGCTGTGGTAATCACGGGCAGAGCTCTCATCAGAGAGGAAACATTCCTTCTATCACAGTCAAATCCATAAGGAAGACAAGCTACCAGAGTGCTGGGATAGCACTGTTCACCTCGAGGAGGAAGTTGTGAGCACAAAGTTGTGAGACTGAGAAAAAGAATTTGGTGTATTGGAGGTTTCTATGAGCCCAGTGACTGGAAAATAAACTTTGGATAATCAGCAGTGGGCGTGGAAGTGGAGGGGGCAGCGATTGGTGAGGGGTGTTAATCCACGCTGGCATTATCAGGGACTGCAGTGCCATAGGAGCAAAGCAGCTGTGGCTGAAAACTCCCAGATCCATGAAAATTTCAGCAGCCCTGGGCAGCTTCTCTTTCAAAGCAGCCTGTTCTGACAAATAACTCGCTGCTGACTTAGGGGGATTGTTTCATTACTGCTCCTTTGCTCCTGGAGTCTTTTCCTGTGGATTCAACATGGTCCTTGTCCCAGCTGGACAGACTGGACACAATCAGACACGTGACTTTGGCTGCAGGGAATTTCGGCTTTAAAGTAATTTTGCCAACTGAGGTATTTTTTTTTTCTTTTCATGCTCATCAGCATCAGCTCAGGCTTGATTGCTGCTATACTTTTGGAGCAATGTAACAACAACAACAACAATGATGAAAATTACTCCCTTATATTAATGCCCAAAAGTTTTCAGAGGAAAAAAAATTACATTTCACCTCATTATTTTTGTCCCTGCGCAAAGTGCTAATGATCAGTTCTTAAATAAATGACCTGAAAAACATCTTGGCGAGTTTATGGCCAGGGCAAACATTGATCTGCTTTCAGCAGGGAAGGAGGAGGAAGAAAGACCTGAAGAAATAACCACAGAAGGAGCGAGGCAGAGGTGTATTATTGCAGAAGCAAATAAAGGAGGCTGAGGGAAGCAGTCCCTGCTGTCTGTGCGGTGAGTGAAGGATAAATAACACCTCTCCCACAGAAGGAGCCTCCTGAAGGGTGAACTGCAGCAGGCACCGAGCAAAACAAAACTCTTAACTGAGAACTGGAAAAACAACGTCCAGGTCTGTCTGCTCTTGGCAAATACCTGCTACAGGCAGGGATATCAGCATCAGAAATCCCTCCTTTCCCACACTTTGAGTTTTTCCCCAGCATTTTCTTTTCAGCAGGTGTTGGCAGCAACTTGGTCACTGATGGGAAGGGATGGGAATCGTTTTCACCTCTCTTGCAGGAGACTCTCCAAGCAGAGCAGCACTTAGAGCCCTAAATACTCTTCAATCTCTCCTGGTAAGAGTCCAGCATTCCTCCTGTGCCAGGGGATTAATCCACTCCCTCCTCTGGGGAGCCAGGGGATGAATCCACACCAGTGGGTGAGTTCTGCACTCCAAGGAGTTGGGCAGGTCCTGCATCATCAAAATACATCCAACTGCAGAGATAATTAGGGACTCAACCCGAGAGCACAAGGGCCAACTTCCACAAAGAATTTCGCCCTCATGAAGACACAGAAATTGTTTAATTTCTGATCCCCACGGGTGGGATTTGTAACCCTGGGTTTGGGATCAAGGTGCACCTCGACAGGGAGGCAGAGTCCTGCTGAACTGGGCAGTTTCCCATCAAATGGCCTCATGGAAGGATCCACACAGGACCTCCAGTGCCAGCACAAGGAGCCTGGAGATCTCTCCTGGGTAAAAAGGCAGAGCCAGGCCATTTNGCAGCACTTAGAGCCCTAAATACTCTTCAATCTCCAGCACTTAGAGCCCTAAATACTCTTCAATCTCTCCTGGTAAGAGTCCAGCACCTCTGGGGAGCCAGGGGATGAATCCACACCAGTGGGTGAGTTCTGCACTCCAAGGAGTTGGGCAGCTCCTGCATCATCAAAATACATCCAACTGCAGAGATAATTAGGGACTCAACCCGAGAGCACAAGGGCCAACTTCCACAAAGAATTTCGCCCTCATGAAGACACAGAAATTGTTTAATTTCTGATCCCCACGGGTGGGATTTGTAACCCTGGGTTTGGGATCAAGGTGCACCTCGACAGGGAGGCAGAGTCCTGCTGAACTGGGCAGTTTCCCATCAAATGGCCTCATGGAAGGATCCACACAGGACCTCCAGTGCCAGCACAAGGAGCCTGGAGATCTCTCCTGGGTAAAAAGGCAGAGCCAGGCCATTTCCCCAACATCCAGGTCTTTCTGCAGCTCAAGTCAGCACATTTAGGCTCTTGGCAGACAAAATGATCAGGCTTTGCTGATAATAAGAAGATCTGCTCCAGCACTGCTTTGGGACCAGGCACTCGAGTAGCTATTTATAGATGAAGAGAAGAGCAGCAACAGGGAAAAGGAAGTAAAAAAGGGAACTGGCTGAATGTGTGAGCAAAATTTTTCGTTTTTAAATTATACATCTGCCAAGTGATCTCAGGAGCTGGAGACTCACATTCTGTTCTCCAAGCATCAAGAGGTTTTAAGGACATTATAATCCCTTCATTCACAAATGTGGATTGAGATAAAGGCTAAATGTGTGGAAAATGCTCTGGATCTTCAAAGCCCTCAGTGAGTGCTGGTGCAGTGACCCTTGCTGAAGTCTTCTGATGTTGGAAGTGTTGGTCCTGTTTAATGGTCAGGAATCCCATGGAAAAGGTACAATCTCTCACCTTGGGTCTCCAGGAACTGTCAAGGTAAGAATTCAGAGCAAAACCTCTGCTGCTCTGAACTGAACATGGAGCAGAGACTGATCTGGACAGAGGAATGGTGGGAGAAGAGATTAAGTCCATGGTGCTTTGTCCCAGCTCTGGAGCCATCCTGCTGTCCCTCACCCTTCCCACATCTCTGCTGCCCACTGGGGACCTGTGACAAACTCCCCCTGAGCAGTGCAGCACAAGAAGGAGCTGCATTCCCAGCACTGCTTGTCTTATAAATAGGTGAGAAAGCTGGGGATGTTCAGCTTGGAGAAGAAAAGGTTCTGTGGAGAACTAACAGCAACTTCCAGCATCTGAAGGGGCTACAGTGAAACTGGATAAGGACAATTCATCAGGAAGTGGAGAGACAGGACAAGGGGGAATGGGTTCCAAGTGGAACTCTGGAACAGAGGAAATTTGGGTTAGATATGTGGAAGAAATTGTTCCCTGAGAGTGTGGGAACACCCTGGCACAGGGTGCCCAGAGCAGCTGTGGCTGCCTCTGGATCCCTGAAAGAGTCCAAAGCCAGGCTGGATGGGGCTTGGAGCAGCCTGGGAGAGTGGAAGGTGTCCCTGTTCATCTATACCAAAAATAAAAGATGAAAAGTCCCATACTGAAATACTGATGTGTATCCCCCCCATACTCCTTTAGGTTCACAAGGTGGCTCCTTCCCAGCCAGCTCGAGGATCTCCACACTTCATGCATTTCGTGAAATACACATTCACTGCCCATCACCTCGTCTGAGAAAATGGAACAGCTGAGGTGGACACACCTGAGGAACCTGCTTCACTTGTCAGCAGCCCAGAGGGACAAAGCAGGAGAGGGAGGGAGAGAATGAATGGAGAAGGGTCTGGAGGGGAAGCCACAGGAGGAGGGGGAGGGAACAGGAGCTGAGGGCACTTGGTGTGTCCATCTGGAGCAGAGGACAGTGGGGTCAGAGCTCCCCGGGGGCTGCAGCTCCTCTCAAGGGGCAGCTCCAATCTCTGCTCTGGGCCAGGGACAGCACCCAAGGAGCAGCTGGAGCTGGGCCAGGGCAGGCTCAGATGGAGAGCAGGGAAAGGTTCTTCCCCCAGAGGGTGCTGGGCACTGCCCAGGCTCCCCAGGGAATGGGCACGGCCCCGAGGCTGCCAGAGCTCCAGGAGCCTTTGGGCACTGCTGCCAGGGATGCCCAGGCTGGCATTGCTGGGGGGGCTGGGCAGGGACAGGAGCTGGGACTGGGTGATCCCTGTGGGTCCATCCCAACTCAGAACACTCCATGATTCCTTGATGCTGTGCCTCCCTCTGTCTGAGGCTGGACTTGTCCAAACTTTCCACTCAGGTTTCCCCTCTCAGCCCCTGGTTTCAAGCACTTTGGCTCAGACTGGTTTCCAGCACAACTTTCAGTTCAAGAATCAAGGAAAGCACAAATCTTTTTTTCTTTTTTTTTTTTTTTGGTCTATTTTCTTCTTCTTTTTCTGTCCCCACGCTAGTGAAGGCTTTGTCCCTGGTGAGCCCAGAGCCACTGGTGAGCCCCAGAGCTCGCTCCAGAGCTGCTGTTCCCACTAGATGGCATCTCCGTCCCGCAAACACCCCCAGCTCCCACCGCCTTACCGAACCCTCCCTGATGCCTTTCCCTGGTCTTAAAATTAAAACCAAAACACGGTTTATGGGGGAAAAGGGGTTTTTACTTGGGTATTTATTTCAGGATATTTGGGTACAGCACTTGGTCCGGGTGGAATGTGCCGAAAATGNTACAAGTGTGGTGGCTAAGAGCACTAAGAATACATGAAACTATATAAAAGAGTATGTAAGAGGGGTATAAAAGAAAAAGCAAAAAATCATTCTGACATCAGAACAGCAGGTTAGCATTTAGCAATTAAAGACAGGCAGGTATTTCATTAGCCCACATCAATTTCGACTCCAGGACAGCACAAAAAAAAAAAAAGCAGCACTGGAGTGTCCTCCTCTCAAACAGCCCTTACCAGAGGCTGTTTCTGCTGTAAATGCTGTCCCAGGGACAGAGTTTGTTCTCTCACTGGATGTGAGAGGCCTCTCAGTGCCCAGCACAGAGGGACAATCCCTGCCCTGCTCCTGCTGGACACACAATTCCTCATCCAGCCCAGCTACCAGTGGCCTCTTGCCCACCTGGGCACCCCTGGGCTCGTGTCCAGCCCCTGTCAGCAGCACCCCCAGGGCCTTTCCCAATGGGGACTTCCCAGCCCCATTTCCCCACAGAAGAAAGAGGTTTTTAAAAGCAAATTTATTTTAGCAACTACATTAACAATATCCTGGCACACAGCGTGGTTTTGCCAGGTTTTCATCCTCAGAGAGACCCTAAGGGTTATGAACTCGGTGGATGTATTTTTCCCTTCATTCCTAATCCATTGGATCCCTGCTGGAGGCAGCAGAAGTGCTGAAAGATTTTAGCACTGAGGTGGCAGAATAGTCTTCCTCCCTCCCAGGGCTGTGAGCCTGTGGGAAGGAACAGCAACATTCTCCATCTGTGTGGTGGCCTGGAGATCCCATCAGAAAAGGACTTGTTGCAGGGTGAGCTTCACAGAAATGTGTGTGCCTCATGTCTGGAGAAATTTCAGGAGGACTCACTGGTGTGAGAGGTCCCTGAGAGGAATGAGGGACTTGTCTTTACAAACAGGCTGTGGGTGTGCTGCTAGAAAAAACCAGCACTGAGAGATAAAAGGAACAATGGGAAGGATTCCACTGATTGATGAATGGAACAAAAGATATTTGCCTTTACAAACAAACTGTCGGCCTGCTGATAAATGAAATTGGATATTGAGGGATGAAAGAAAGAATTTATGGGAAGAACCATAAATTCCATAAGAATTAAAAATTAAAGGGGAGGGTAATACATTAGAGGGGAGTCTTAGGTATCAGGTGTTCTGGGGAGTCTGTACCTCTCAAATACCTCAGGCAATGGGGAAAGAGAGGGAAATGTGGCTGGGAAATTGGGATAAAAAGGAGGCTGCACCCTCCAAAAATCTGAGACACCTCAGGGAATGCCCCATGGCCTCTGCCTTTATTCGAATAAAGTAACAGGACTCCTCTGTTTCCTTTTTGGACATAAACCTCTGGTGTTTGTGGATTGATTTTCCTGACATCCCTATCAGGTCACAGTCAAACTTAGGGCCTGGGGTGTGCTGGACATTCCAGACGCTCGTGGGAACCACAGCACAGAGGTGCACAAAGAGATGCCTGAGGGGACAGCATCTGCCAGAGGCACATGACAAACTTACACAAAAGCCCTGAGGCTTCCAGCCCCACATTTCAGCTACTCACCTGTGGTGTTTCATCAGGCTGTCACCTCACAGCTGAGGTCTGGAGAGCATTTGTCCCTTCCCACAGGATTTTTGTTGTCACTCTCACTAGGATTTGCAATGAGGATGGAGGTAGCAGGGTTCTTGCACAGGACACGATCACAGAATATTCTGAGTTGGGAGGGACCCACAAGGATCATCCAAGTCCTTAAACCAATGGAAATACCACAGTATCAAATCTGGTATTTCAGTATAATCATTTCTAAACGTCACCACAGTGATTTTCATGTCTATATTGCCCTTCTCACTCATGAGGAAAGTTACAGCCTGAGCTCTTGTTTGATTAACAGCCTCATGGCATCTGTGTTATCCCTGGCAGTCATTTAATGGGGGGAAATTGGCCTTTCTGAGTCTAAATTACTCAAATCCTGTAAAAATAATGTGGATCTCCATGGGGATGACATATCAGCTCGTTATCACCATATCCACCTTAGTGGTGTCTTCCACTGGAAACCAACCTAATGTAATTTCTGACACATTTTCCCCATTACAGCAGCTGCACACACTCCAGAGAAGCACTGCAGAAGCAGATGAATTCCCCAGGCACAAATCTGCCTTCCTTTCACCAGCTGTTGGGATGGTGCCCGGTGTCTCCTCTGGGGCATCTGCCTCGAATAAAGTTCACAAATTCTTCACACTTGGGAAGTGTTTAGGGAGGGAATCAGGGTGAGTAATTTAGGGCCTGCACCCATAGGGCAGGGTGGGATTTGTGTGTGTACCTATTTCACTTTAACATCAGAACCCCTTGACTCTCCCAGTAAGGATGGCTAAGGGAGTGGCAGCGCTGGGGACGATGAGGAATATGGAAATCAGGAAAAATTCCTTCACAAAAAGGGTTGTCAAGCATTGGAACAGGCTGCCCTGGGTGGTGGGGGAGCCACCAACCCTGGAGATGTTTAAAAGAGGTGTGGATGTGACTTCAGGGGACACAGTGAAGTGCTGGGCTTGGCAGTGTTAATTTAAGGGTTGCACTCATGGTCTTAAAGACCTTTTCCAACCCAAATGAGTCTGTGATTCTGTGATCCCTATTGTGATGGTAATACTGGTTTGATACAATTAAAAGCACAAGCACTTCTGCCTTCATATGCAAATTTCTCCCAAATAAACAATAAGTCAGGAGATTTCAGGTACTATTTTGTGAGGGAAAAAAACTGTGCCCCAAGCCCACTGTAATTGGTTTGACTTTTTTACTTGGTTAGTCAATTCCTTAGGAAAATTAGGAGTATAATGAAGGGAAATGTCACCATCTGTCTGAAACTGGTGCACAGAGGAAAAGGCTTTAAAAATCTCATATTATTCCCAAAAGTAATTCATCACTTTGACCCGAAGATAAAGAACTGCTGTGAAACCAGTATTGTGCTGCTCACAAAATCTGTGTGCTCAGAGGCTTTGAACCTCTTTGGGTTCTTCTAGACCCTTGCCAGCACCTGCTGATGTCGGTGGCAGCAGGAAAGGGCTGCAGGTGGGGCCAGAAACAGATAAATCAGGGATGGCAAAACAGAACATGGGGAGCCTGAAACGTCTAACTCATGGCACAACCCTGACACTGCCCCTGGAACACAGGCAGGGTCTGTATGACCCCGCTGAGGAGGGATTTGTGGGGCCTGTGCAGCCCAAACAGGCTGCAAAGCTGAGGAGGTGCTTTTGCAATGACTGGGGCCAGGGAACAAAAGTTCTGATCAAATGTAAGAAGTTAGAGCACTTCATAATCCCAGCACAGGGAGGACATGGAGCTGCTGGAGAGAGCCCAGAGGAGGCAGCAGGATGAGCAGAGGGATGGAGCAGCTCTGCTGGGAGGAAAGGCTGCCAGAGCTGCGATTGTTGAGCCTGGAGAGGAGAAGCTCTGGGCTGAGCTCAGGGTGGCCTTGCAGGGCCTGAAGGAGCCCCCAGGAAAGATGGAGAGAGACAATTTGCAAGGGCTGCAGGGCCAGGAGGCAGGGAATGGCTTCCCAGTGGCAGAGGGCAGGGCTGGATGGGATCTTGGGAAGTGGGAATTGTTCCCTGGGAGGGAGGGCAGGCCCTGGCACAGGGTGCCCAGAGCAGCTGTGGCTGCCCCTGGATCCCTGGTAGTGCCCAAGGCCAGGTTGGACATTGGGGCTTGGAGCAGCCTGGCACAGTGGGAGGTGTCCCTGCCATGGCAGGAGGCTGGAAGAGGATGATTATTAAAATTCTTTCCAACCCAACCCATTCTATGATTCCATGACTCTATAACTCTCCTGCCTTGGCTTCCCTTTTTAGTGCAGGAAGTTTTGTGTTTTCCATTTTCTTCCTTCTCCTTTTGATTACATCCCAGTGAACCAATAAACCTTTGTGAGGGAAAGCCTTGGTAACATTTTCATTTTGTTCCCTCGTGGCACAACACTTTGCCAAAGTTATAAAACACTCTGAGGGCACTTTTGGATTCAGTGAAGTCCATGATTGTCTTCCTGTGGATTCTTAGGATCATCCTTGATTCCTGCAGTATGCCAGCACTCCACACCTCCTATTTCTGAGGCCATTTCTGAGGATAATGCCCTAGAAAACAGTTTCATTTCAAGATGTGGCTTCCTTAGGAGGGACAGTCACATTCCTGGTGTGAGACACATGTGCAATAATTGTGCCATGAGAAGCTGTACTCAGCTTTGCCACTGTGGACTCTGGAGAGATGTCAGGTGCCCAACAAATTTTGGGAGGGAAAATATAATTAAAGGTTTTTGGGTTGAGATAAGGGCAGGAGGAGATCACTCACCAATCACCATCACAGGCAGAACAAACTTGACTTGTGAAAATCAGTTCTGGGGCTTGGGGAAATTAGTTTAGGGCTGTTTCAGGGCTGTCTGGAACATCTTGATTCTATAGGCCCTTTTCCTGAATTTCTTCTCTCTATTTACTTCCACATTCTGAATTTGGAGCTGAATCAGCACACAGAAAAGAAGGAAAAAGAAGAAAAGAAGAAAAACAAAAGAGAGATTAATATTTTCTCTCTCAAATTCCTGCCCACTCACAAATCCCACACTGAACTAGAGACAACGCTGGGGTTCTCAAGAGTTGTAACACTCATATCTGGCCTTTGATATCCACCAAATCTCACTCAGCTTTACAAAGGAGGTAAATTCAATCCTCAGTGTTTTAAGTAGAAAGTACAGAAGGGAAATAATTTACCCAGGAAGACAGGGCAGGAAAACATCAGGACCAGGACTAGGACACACACACACACACTCTGTGGCATTTTCCCAGCTCAGGTGTCCTGGCACTTCTTCCACAGAGATCCCACGGAGCTCCAAACCACCCTCAGAGCCCACAGATGATTTGGGGTGGTTGTTATGGGTTATCACTGCCTGAACACTTTCACAACAAGTCTTCCATCACTCATTTTATTTCTTCATCCTTTGTATTCCATCGTTCCCAGCTCTATTTCTGATTTTTGTCAGAGGGAATAAGTTCTGTAGCAACATACACCTGTCATCCATCAGGGATTTCACCATAAATGATGTATTTCACCACTCACAAATCTGGGGACTGTTCCTAGGAGTGAGGAAGGTGAGGAGGGTGGTTTGGCACTCAAGGTTACTGCAATCCCCCCCAAACCTGCCCTGGCAACACCCCAGCAGATGAGCTGAGGGGCCCATGGTGACCCCGAGGTGTCACTGGGGGTCTGGCCCATGTGGCAGACAACGAACTGTGCCAATTAGGAGATGATCACAAAGCGGTTTTGGTGCTGTAGCCTGCCTCAATCTGCAGGAAACAGGTTTTTGCCAAGTCCTGACATGAGAGAGAATTATGCCTTTATGATCATCTGCTTCCCTTGCACTCTTGAACCGCTGCTCTGCAGCCAAGGTGCTGAACTGCTTTAATCAGATGTGTAACAGAGACCAGGGATGTCCTCCCAGAGCACTCTGGCCTTGTCCTGCCCTGGAGAATCACCTGCAATCACAGCAGTCAGGAATTTTAGAAGAACTGAGAGCACATGGTTTTTTCCTGGCAGTTTGATACAGGAATAAGGGAGCAGGGATGGAGGTGAGAGCAGGAGGCACAGGAAGGAAGCAGCACCAGCTTTCACCAAGGAATGTGAAAGAAAGTTGGGTCAGGCAGATCATTGCAAACCTTCATCACTCACTACATCATTCCCTCCCTCAATTGTTCCTCTGTTCCCAAAATCTCTCTCTTCTGTCTGCTTTTCCCATCACTTCTTTCAGAATCTCCTCTTCTCTGCAACAGGTTTAATATTACTCAGGAGAAATCTATAGATCTGCAGACAAGGCTGATGTTTCCCTCCACTTTCACATTTGATCTAAAATCAGAGATGCTGTGGAATGTGACCCTGAGCTAAACAGAGAGCAGTGCTGACAACCTGCCCAGCCAGGTGGGAACAACATGGGATCCATCATTGCCTTTTCACTGCCCACCAAGGGTTTTTCACAGCTCAGGTTCCTATCTTAAAATCTCCCCTCAGCAAATAGTAACCAATAACTGCAAAATTAATTATCAATTGTATCTCTGAGGTTGACTCCTAAAACGGCAGGATTATTTTCCACATTATTTTATTTCTGAAAAAAAGGATTGACAAGAGTTAAGTGTGAAATGAAAAAAAACAAAAAACCAAACAACTCAAGAGCAGTTCACAGAAGGGAATTCTTTTGTCTCCCACACATGATTTTGTTATGAGCACAAAGGATTTGCTGTAAATCAGATTTGAACCCCAGATTAATGCAGAAAAACCCCATCTTTGCATGCACCACTTCAGAGGGATGTCACAGGATACAGACTCTGAAGGGGAGCTGTAGGTGATTAAGTTTCCTCATTTTTGGCAGAGATGGGTTTGGCAAGAGGAACCTTCCAGACCTTGCACAGCTTCTGGGGATAAAAGAGAGAGGAAATCAGAACAAATGGGAGCGAGGACGAGTTCAAACCCCTCAGTTACACAAGAACCTTGGCAGTGCAATTCCCACCAGGACAATCACCTGCTGTGGTGGTTAGCCCCCATCCAGCTGCTCTACCACTGCTCCTCTTCCTGCTCTGCCCTGGTGCTGCTGGGTTGCTCCTCACACCTTTTTAACTCCTCTCTGGGTTTTAACCTGTAGGGTCTATTGACCCCTAGATGTGAGGTTTCTTGTTCTTTATCAAAGTCCCATATCAGGAATGAAGGAGACGAAGCTTTTTGCTCAGTTTCTTGGGTTGTTTATTAGTTTTCTTATAAATTTCTCAGCGCAGCTTGTGCCTGGCTTGTCACTGTAATTTCAGAGCTACAATGGCTGCTGGTTCTTGTGTGCAGCATGTTTTTAAAATCTTGTTATCTAATAACTAACTGCAATGTATAATATTTTTTCTTTTGTACAAATAACTACCAAATCTTTCTAACACGTTTCTTCTGCCTCAAACCTATTCTACCAATTATTTTGTGCCTTCTTCAGAGTGGAACATGGAGAGGGAAGAAGGAAAAGAAGGACCCAGGACAACACCCAAAAGCCTCCATGTTGTCTCTACATACCTATATACAACAAAACCTTATACTATAATTTTTCACCTTGTGATAAACTAAACTATAATGTGTCACACTTTCCATGCTTTCAATTCATCCAGGAGTGTTGGAAGTTTTTTCCAGGGGCACAGATCAAAGGCTGTGTCCCCCTGGGGTGCTCAGAGGGGCCTTGGACCCCTCAGAATAACAGGAGAAACTCTCCAACTTTCTTGGACTCCAACATTAACCCTTTCCTAAACGTGTTTTCACAGAGGCTCCACCAGCTTGGCTGATGGGCTGAGCTTTGGCCAGTGGAGGATCTGATTTGGAGACAGCTGGCACTGGCTGTGCCCAGCACAGGGGCCACCCCTGTGGCCTCATCCTACCAAAATTGTATAAATCAAATAAAGCCAAAACCACTGGTTAATTCTGCAAACCTGGGAGGCAGCAAAAGCTCCATAAAGGTCTCCAATATTGGCTATGATGGATTTACCTCTCTTCTTCTACGTGTGGACAAGGGGGAATGGCTTCAAACTGCCAGAGAGTAGGGTTAGATTGGATATTAGGAGGAAATCTTTCCCTGTGAGGTTGGGGAGGGAACACAGGGTGCCCAGAGCAGCTGTGGCTGCCCCTGGATCCCTGGCAGATAATGAAAGGTATTCCTGTCCAATCTTGGAACTGGATGATTTTAAGGTCCCATCCAACCCAAACCATTCTATAATTCTCTATTTTGTGTCTCTCAAAAGCCCCTTTCAGAGAAGCCTTTCTCTCTGGTTGCTCTGCTCTCTGGATTTCTGGGTTTTTCAGAGCCCGTGTTTGTGTGCTTGTGCACATCCACACACTGCCTTTGAGAAATCCTGGAGTTCCCACACCCCAGGGGAGGCAGTACCTACAGCTGGGAGTTTCTCTGTGCTCTGGAACAGAACAGATTGCTGGGGATGGCAGCAGCTCTCCAGGTCCAGCCGTGGCAGAGAGGCTGCAGTGAAATTCTGCTCACATTGCTGATTTCCAGTCTGGTCCCACATTCCACTGAAACTAATCCAGGGTTCATTCCAAGGCCAAAGAGTCTCATCAAGCAAACGAAGTACAATAAAGCAAAGAGAAGATGAGCAATCAAAAGTCATTTTCCCTCATGTTCAGCAATCTTTTCCCGATCTCCTGAAATGTTTTGACCCAACTTGTATATAAGCACAGACAACTCCCAGGGGAAGAGCTTCCCTCCACATCCTGCTCTAGGCAGATCATTGATCAGACAATCAAGGGTGATTAGCCAGATTTCTTGGGAGCACATCACTCTCAGCTCAGATGTCCAAATCAAAGCCTTGAAACACGAAACAAAAGGCTGCAGTTGTTGTCTGGGTTCTGGCACAAGTACAGTCAGAGGGCTGTGCTTGGGTGAGGGAAGCTGTCTGTGAAACACGTGGGATTTCAGGCTCTCCCTGCTGTTTAAAAGCCTTTTCCAGTGCACCAGAGTTCAAGAACTGAACGGGAAAGGGGGACTGGAGGGTTGGGAGGAGAAAGACGTGGTTTGCACAAAGGCCATGCAGTTTCTTGCCTGTGTTCTTCTTGCCTGTGTTGGGCCAAACTATAGCAGCCTGCCCCCTAAAAACAGAGGTTCCTATTACAGCAAAGCCTCCAAATATGGGCACGTAGCCAGAATTTTCCATCTTTCCCCAGGTCATGGTTGGCTTAGCCCTCCCACGAGACCTCTACCTCTGACCCACTGGACCCCTGACCTGTAGGTTTTCCTTACCTGTATCCTCACTGGACAATGCTGCATGTAATCCCTGTTATCTAACCTGATAAATGTCCCTGCTCCCAAGGCCACACCTGGTTGAAACGATGATGGCCCCATGCTAGGGCCTTTTCTACAAAGACTCATAGTCCATGGATTGAAGATTAGCAATCAGAGGGCTTTATTTATAGATAGATAATAGATAGATATTATTAAAAAGAAATTGAGAGAGAGATCAAGCTTTTTCTTTTAGCAGGTTGAGCTGTAGGAATCGTGTGTCCATGTCTGCGTCTGTGCACCAGAACAGAATGTACAAAAAGAACAAGAGAAAATTTCTCATTGGTCAAGGCAAGCACTTTACTATAAACATTTTTCATATTCACATTTTTTCATTGAAGACTTTTCTTGGGAACTACAGAATTTTTCTTTAGAAATTGAGTTAACTATTAGAATTCAAGACAAGTTAAAAAGAAATTGCTTTCTCCAAGCTTTCTGCTGTGATTTCTCTATGATTGACCAAGGAGTCAGCTACCACAACAGCTCTTTGGCTTCTCCCCTCTGAGGTGAGTACTGGTGCCAGTGCTCACCCCAGGTGCTTTTTGTTTGTTATTTTCACATTATTAAACTTGTTATTTTGGAAGAAAGCGATCGTAGCTCATCTCTCCTTTCAAGCCCCTGCCTCGAGCTCGCTGGAGAAGCCACCTTGGATGTGGTTGTTTATTTAGCCCCTGCTGGGGGTGTTTCATCAGCAGAGTAACAAACACCAAACCTGCAGCCTCTGACAGTGGTTCTGTTCCTCCAGGGCTTAGGGAGGAGACAGGTGGAAGGGTTAAATTATTCTTGAGCTCCCATCTCACTCAAGTGTGACTTTCTGTTAACATCATATAAATTACCAAGGTCTCAGCCAGAGAGCTCAGAAATAACTCCTGAACTGAACACTCACTCTGGACCAGAAGGCTTGGATGTAATGCTAAGGATTTTAGGAGGAAATGAGGTGATTCCCTAGACAGCAGATGTGGATTTGAACAGCTTAAGGAAGTTTAGGATAACAATGGTTTGCTTACTTTTTTTTTTCCTTGCAAGTTCCAAGAAAGAGAATAGACTAATTTGGGGTAGAAAGAGAATTTTGCAGAACTGTTTAAAGAAATATGCATAATCATCTGAAAATTAACACAATTTAATTGTATTGCAGTCTTCCATGGCTGTTATCTTTCACTGGCCCCATTTCAGATTTTTCCAGTTTTCCCAGAGGAGAGTTTGGTTTTTATTCCTTTCATTCTCTAGCTGAAAAAAAAACAACCAAACCCAAACCTAAGCCAACAAATCCAAACAATGCTTGAGAAAAAGAAAACTCCAAAGTCAAGCTGAGAATGTTCTGCCCTTCTAGAAGCCCCAGATTAAAACTTCTGCAATTGCTGCTGTGAGAAATGAAAAAGGTTTTTCTAACAGAGTTTGTTTTCTGTAGGGAGGTTACCCTGTTTCCTAGAAAAAGACGGGCCCAGCATCTCCTGTTAGCCTGGAAAATTTGCTATTCTTGTTAAACTAAAGATATGGCCACAAATGCCTGTCAACATTTTAAAACAGGATTTCAAGCAGCAGCTGAGCAAGGAGGTGTTACAATAAACATCGTCCAAAAACTCAGTGTGTCTTCTACCCCCGACCCACACGGAGAGAAAGCCCAAATCTACTTGGAATGAAAACAGAATCCTTCCAACCTGTGTCTGGCAGAGCTCCCAGGATAATGCCCCAGTGCTCACAGCTCGGGCTGAGCTCTGGGATGCCCCTTGGGGAGGGACAAAGGGGACAAGAGCTCCTGGGCCAGTGAGAAATTGGCCCCAAAAGAGCTCCAGTATCACCTCCAGTCTCAGGGCTTGGAAATACACCTGTAAAAATCACAGCAGAGCACAAACATGTCTCAAACATGTATCCATACATCCTATAGTATCCTACCCAGCTGTGTGCAAAATCATCTGGATTCCTTCTCTGCTCATTCAAATAGGAACACCTTTACAGTATGATTCATTTCATGTTGGTTTTTTTTTTTGTTTTGTTTTATTTTTCATTTAAAGATGGGAGGAAATCCCCCTGGAAGTGCCAGTTTCTCTCTCATGGAAGAAACTCTGATAATTGCCTTACATGAGACATCAGCCTGGCAGTCAGGCAAGACAAATCCCATCAACAATTATGATCTTAAGAAGGCTCATAGAAAATCTCCTCCTCTCTTGTGGGATTCCCAGGTGTATATAAAACCATTCCCTGTGGTTGTGGGAACAAACTCTTTATCCTGAATAGAAAAGGCACTCAAGAGATGCAGTTTATGGATGGTTGTAAACCACTCACGTGGCCAAATCAGTCCATGAGGCCTTGCTCTGACAAGGCAAATTTTTGTTAGGATATATTTAAATATATCCTTCATGATGGTTCTGTTCCTGCTGATTTGAGTGCAGCTGGACTGTGGGATTTTTCCACCAGTGGCAGAGTTACCCACCAACCTACAAGTCCCTTTAGTGAAGAGGATTTTTAACTGTGTGGCTGTTTTGTGTCACAAAAGTGGTGTAAAGCAGCAAGAGGAAATCATAGTTCCAGCTCATATCTTCCGTAAAAGGTGGGTGCAGAGGGTTTTGACTCCCCTAAATCCACACAGTCTTCTGGGAACTGCATAAAAAATGTGGCACCAGCTCAGATTTATCCAGGACACAAAAAAATGTGTAGATTTGCACAAGATATTCTAGGATGGACAGGCCTTAAACCTGCATGCTACAAACCCAGGAAATCTTTATTTTGTCTTGAGCAGACAGCTCAAATACCAATTTATTTCTTTCACTTCCTAAGCTGAAAGGCCATGGCAGGACTGAGTAATTTGCTGAAAACAAAAAAAAAAATGCGTGGATCACCCAGAGAAATGTGGTATTGTGGAAAGCCAGCACAGCAAGGAGGAAACCTGCAGAGACACAGCTTTTATTGGAAAACCAAAAGTCCCTGCAGGCAGCCACAATGCCAGGAGGAGGGAGAGGGTGTTCTCTGCCATGGCTTATGAGGAAAGCTCTGCACAGACAGCTGATTTTTTTTTTCCCTTCAAGGCTGAGAACCTGGAGGAACAGCCTCCCAAAATCCTGCAGTGGGTGGAGTAGGATCAGCCTCAGAGATGTGCCCTGGCTGAAAGAAGTCTGACTTATTTCATCCCAAAGTAAAGTTGTCGTAGCAGGCAGAGGGCCTGGGGAGAGGGGATGTGAAATTCAGTGAATGGGGCAGATTTTATGGGAACTCTCTTTAGTCCATTGGTAGTTTTGCTGCCTTTTCTTGGTCAAGGAAAGCTGGACATAGCTTGATTTTATATATCAGATAGATAAGTTTTTGGATAAAGATATGCATTGAATGAGGAATATGAGGCAAAAATCTGTACTTTTGCCTGAATGATTTAATCCTGGTCCAGAAACACCTCAGAGGGAGGAAACATCACTCTCCTGCAGCAGAGCCAAGTAGAACCAAGCCCCAAGTCCTGTTTCACACTGAGAACAAGAGAAAAACTGAAGATGTTTTCTCTGAAGCATCCGCATTGCCAGCACTGGAAAATGCTCAGGGTTTCTAAAAGTTGCTATTGAGGATGGTTTGGCCAAAGCTGGCACTTGAAAGACAAATCACAGACTCTGCCCTCAACTTCCAGACTGGCTTATCCAAGGAGGCTGATGGATAAGCTGAACATCAGAGCAAAACTAATAAAGGAAAGGTGAACTGGAGTCTTTAACAGCCTCAAAACAGGGGTTAGGCCAGGCTTAAGAAATCCATGAACTGATTGTTGATGCTGTGTGTCTACCTGACTATAAATTTCTCCCTAAGGGGACTGGCAGTCACAGGGATGACAGTGTCCCACCAGAGAGAGAAGATCCAAGTGCTTCAGGAATTCAGCATTTCATAAACACTGACAAATAATTTCACATATTTACTAACTCTGCTTAAACCAATAAAGCAATACCAGTATTATCAAGCTGATAATTATAGTGATCTGTTTTTCTCTCTGACCTGATGTTCTGCTTTTGTAGAAATTTAGGGATACATCAGTGGATTTAATGGATATAACCTGCTTAAATCTGTAGGGAAGGAGATCTATGCAGTAGGCAGCTGCAGCTGCACAACTTTCACTTCTCCAGAGCTGCACCATTCTCACTGCATTTTTACAATATATTTATCCATATGCAGCAAAACCCATTAATTATTTATAAAGAACTATCATTAGGCTGTGCCTAAATTTAGCAGACTAAACCACATATCCAAGGAAATTCAGAAGTGTAAAGTCTACACAACAGTTTCATTTCTACAGCATTCCAACTGTCTTTTCTTCTCACCATCTTCAGTACCGAGTCTGTCTTTTCCTTTCTCCAATTTTTGTACAACCCTCTGTGCCATCTGAGCAGCTCCTGAAATTGCTTTTAGAGCTCCTTTTTTCTTCCTTGTGTCCAGAAAATCATGCAAAATGCTTCTGTTTGTGGAGAGGTGAGGGAAAGTCTAAACCCAGCAATTAAACCAAATCCAAACCTACAATTTCCCAACAGGTAGGAAGCAAAGCCAGAAAAACAGAGTATAGAGAGCAGAGAGACCCCATCCCTACAGTGGCACCATTTCAGTCACGTTGCTGCCTGTGGCACTCAGTCAAACCCTCAATTAGGACATCTAATTATGTACCTTGACATGCAGCACTTACACAGTTGGATTATCAACCCTAAGTTCTAAATGTTAATAACGCCTACCTGCAGATTCTTCTGGCTGCTTTTGCTGAGTTCTTGAAAATTGTTTTGTCCTAAATGATCAGAGTCTTTCTTTCACTGTTCAGCTTGTATTTTTATGGTTTTCAAACTCCTTTCTGTCTTTCCTTGCAGTACTCTCTATTTTGGAGGAGTGTTTCGCTTTGCTGCACTCCTGTATTATTTTGTGGTGTGCTACTCAATCTTCATTTCAAGGCAAACAGGAAAGGATATTGATGTTGTTATTTGTCTACCAAGGAGACATTTAATAAGAGCCAAAACCACCAGCAAGATCAGTTGAAAACCATGATATATTACACAGACGACTTCCTCGAGGACAATCTGTGTTTGATGCGGTGCCAGGTAATCTCTCCTTAGAAAATACACACAAATCCTTAGTGGATACCCAAATCCATGAACTTCAGTCCTCCTCGTGGCCTTCTTTTCACTGCAAAGCCTGAAAGTTTAGGGTTCAGCAGGCCTGGCAGATGAGCCCTTAAAAAAGGTGTGATTGTAAATGCCTTGAGTCAGAAATCTCGGGAATTAAACCCAAATAAACTTTCCCAATCCCAGAATTGGAAATTATATAACTGTTCCTTTTTTTTTTAATCAATGGTTTTGATTAAGTACTAATTAATTATTTTTAATTAATCATAACAAGTGTGTTAATTATAAGCAGTGTTTTAGCCTTACATAAATTTTAGCCAGCATTTAGCAAAGTTGTCATGAGCACCTTTTGTACAAACACTCCTTCAGAAAATTACGAGAACTTGGAAGTTTTGAGAAATTAATGTGCTTCAATTAACAAGTCCTCTGAGAGAAAGGTGTATTACTGAGGTTGGGCACCTGGAATGCAGAATTTATGGACCACAAGGACATTTGACAGAAACCAGAAGATAAAGAAGAGATAAGGAAGACTCAGCTTACCCATCGGAAAGTTGGGAAAAATATACTAAAACTAGGGACTAAGAAGCAAGAGAAGTGAGAAACCAATAACCAACAAAGAATAGAATATTAATTCATGGAACAGAATTATGTCATGGTTTGACATTGGCCAAATGTCAGGCACCCATGAAAGCCACTCACTCACCCCCCCTGCCACAGCTGGGCAGAGAAGAGAAAAAATTAATGAAGGCTTCATGGGCTGACATAAGACCAAGAGAAAACACTCTAAGGGCAAACCAGGCTCAGATTAGAGGTACAAAGTGAGTTTATTACTGACAGAGTCAGAGGAGCATAGTGAGAAGTAAAACAAGCCCTTAAAACCACCTTTTTCTGAGAACCCCTCCTTCCTTCCCACCAACAGCGCAGGGGAAAGGGCCTGGAGATTTGGTCAGTTCTTCAGCCGAGGTTTTCTTCTGCTGCTGCACCATGAGGTCCCTCCCACGGGAGACAGCTCTCCATGAACTTCTCCAGTGTGGCTCCACTCTCACAAGCAACAGTCCTGCCAAAACTGCTGCAATGTGAGTGCCTCCCATGGGCACACAGCCCTCCCAAAATTGCTGTGCCATGGGTCACTCTTCCACAAGGCGCAGTCCTGCAAGGCCAGGCTGCTCCAGCCTGGGAACAGAGACCCCACTCTCCACTGGGTCTGCCACTGGATCACAGCCTCCTCCAGGCATCCACCTGCTCCAGC
>VZRF01002592.1:0-32114 GCA_013396875.1 Vireo altiloquus
CAGAGACCCGACTGGAGACAGCAGATGATGCCAGTGTCCATGGCCCAGACCCCAGCTGGGCTCTGTTCCATTTGCAGGTGACCTTCACCTCTGATGGTCAGGCCCAAGCCCCTCGTGCCAGGCACTGATGCTGGCACCTCTCACTGCTTGCAGGACCAGAAGTTTTAAAACTTCTCGTGGAAATCACCTGGTCTAATGCAATCTGATTTTTCCCATGCTCCGGAGCACTCTAGAGTAAAAGAGGCTCTGACCTCCTCGAGCAAGTGGCTCTACATTTCACCTCCCTGGCACACAGACCAAAAGCTTTTCATTCGAGGTTGTTTTTTCTCCCGCTAAACACTCTCCATACAGCACTTTTGCTGACCCTTGTCGTCCTCGGCCGCACGGACACCACCGATGCTCCCTCCGCGTGGCCGTGTCCCCGCAGCCGGCCCTGGGTCGGAGCCGCTCTGCAGCGCTGCAGGAGCAGCTTCCAGCGGCCGGCATGGCACAGGCACCGCTCACTGCGGAGCAACGCTGCTCTCTGCTGGGGAACCGGGGCTGCTTCGCTTCTGCGGAGAGAACGGCGATGAAGCCTGGGCTGCCCTGAAGCCCGGGTGTCTTTACCACGGCAAGGAATGCTCCTGTCTAAGCGGCGCCGGACACAGCAGTCATACAGACACACGGACAATGCCCTTCCAGGCACTGCAGGAGGAGAGCAAAAGCAGATTTCTCCAAGTAGCAACAGTCACCCTTTAACAAGCTCCTGTGTGCTGCTGGTTTGCCTCCCTTACATGTACACACACAGGAGACAAACGCTGCAACCTTCCTTGCCTGCCTTGTGGGCTTTGTTTGCTTGTCCTCAGAGCCTTTGTCCCATCTTGGCTCCCAGCACAAGCAGGACCAAGTCTCTGTCTTCCTCCCAAGTGGATTTCTGCTCCATTGAGCCCACCTCCTCCCACAGCTCGCACTACCTATTTGGGTTTCAATGTTTAAGCACCTCAGTAGTGTCCCGAGGCAAGACAGGAGCCCCCAGACCATTCTCACTGTGCTGCTCATCAGCCCTGAACCTCAGAAGTGCTTTTGGGGGGATCAACGTCACAGGAACCCACTGTCAGCTTCTGTCAGTGATCTGGGTACAGCTGGGTCTGGTCACTGAATTATATCATGTTGCCCTTTCAAGCAGCTCAGGCCTTTCATGATTTCTACACATCGCAGAAGAATTCTTCAGTTCACCCCTAATTGCCAAGTTCAGGAGATAACTCTGGGATTTCAATGTTTCTAATTTTTCCCAACCTTTCCCTGGATGAGATACCACGCAAGCCAAGTCCGGGAGAAGATGAGATTTCCATGTTGTCATGGAAAGAGTCTTGTGTCTTACCCTCACCTCTGCTGTTGCTGCACAGGGAACCTGCCTGAAGCCAGTCCCTGTGCACTGAGGGGCTTTGCAGTACCAAGTCCCCACTTCCCTATGTCTGGCTCCCTTTCCCTGGCCAGAAAGTCACTCTGCCACTCTGTTCTCAGTCAAGAGATTTCCTTAGTCAAGAATTCCTTAAATCCCCTGCTCCATGCACCTAAAATGTGTCCCTCACAGAGAACGAGTCCATAACTCTTCTGCCAATGGTTGATGTCAAAGGAAGAATTTAAAAAGTGACGAATTTAACACTTGTGCCTAGAGTCAGAAGAGACTTGTGCTAAGACACAGGAATCACTGGGCAGAACATCCAATATGGGGAAAGGTGACAGTTTCAAGTGAGACAAAAACCAGCTGTTTACTCAGTCAGATCTTCAGTGTGTGAAAAGCTCACCTGAAGTCCTTGTAATGTTTGGGTTTTTGCTAAAATCCATAGAAAAAACATGCAAGTTGCTGCCGGGGCTTTCTGTACAGCTGCACTAGCAGCTGGTTGACCCTGGGAGTGGGCACTGTTGGAATTGACGATGTCAAATGGAAAGAAGCACAGACACAGGCATATTGACCTATGAGCGCTGACCCTTGACCCCTGACAGTGACGGTTGAGCTCTGACCTTTGACCGCCAAGCTTTGACCTTTGATCCTTGACACTTGAGCTTTGAGCCTTGACCTTTGATCTCCAACCTTTGACCTTTCACCTTTGACCCTTGGTGTTTGATCCTCGACCCCTGACCACCTTTGACAGTTGAGCCTTAACCTATGAGCCCTAACCTTTGACTGTTGACCTTTGACCTTTGACCATCTTTGACATTTGACCCTTGACCCATGACCTCGACTTTGACTGACAGTCTCTGTCCTTTGATCACAGACTGCCAGTCTTTGACCTCTGACCCTTGACACTTGACCTCCGACCTTTGATCTCTGTCATATGACTCTTGACCTTTGCCCTCTGACCGCCAATACTTGTGCCTTGACCTAAGGCATTTGACCCTTGACCTTTGACTTGTGACATGTGGCCATCTAGCCTTGATGCCTGGCCTTTGACCTCTGAACTTTGACCTTTGGACTCTGACTACTGACCTTTGATCTATCAATGACCTTTGCCTTCTGACTTATGACCTTTGACCCTTGATCCATAACCCTTGGCTTCTGGCCGCTGTCATTGATCTTTGCAACCCCCAGCAAGGTCAAGTAATCCCTCCCAGTGACTCAATGATGGTCTAAGGTCGTGGGTCAAGGGGTCAAAATGGTTGAGGGTCAAAGGTCAATGGTCAGGATCAAAAGGCCAGGGTCAGAGGTCAGGGATCAAAGAGCAAAGACCAAGTGTCAAAGATCAGTGGTCAAGGTAAAATGTTGGAGTTGTAGGTCAATGATCAAAGGTTGACAGTCAGTGTCAGGGGTCAAGGGTCAGTGGTTAAAGGTCAAGGTGGGTTGGGGGGCTGAGGGGTGCACAGCAGGGGTTCAGGGTTAAAGGAAACAGCAGTAGGATCAGAGTCCAGGCTCCAGAGCCAGGGGTCAAAGGTCAAAGCTCAGGGGTCAAAGGTCAGTGGGCAGGGTCAAGGATCAGGGGTTGGCGGTGTAGGGTCTGAGGCATGGCCTTGGGGTTGGGGTCAAAGGTCAAGGTTCAGGGGTCAAGGGTCAGAGATCATAGTTCAATATGTGCTGGGGGCTGAGGGGCACACAGCAGCAGTTGGGGTTACCAGGGTCAGAGTCCAGGCTCCAGAGTCAAGTGCCAAGGGTCAAACATTCAAGGTAATAGATCAGGGGTCAAAGGTCAGGGGTCAGAGGTCAAATGTCAGGGGCTTTGGGATTTTAGGAGTACACAGCAGGAATTAGGGGTTACAGGACACAGCAGTAGGTATGGGTACAGACAGGGCAGAGCACACTGCACATCAAAGCCGCTCCCTGTCCGGGCAGTGCCAGACACTCCCCCAGCACATCCATCCAGGCCCCCTGGCCACTCTCCCAGCACCACAAGCTCTGTAAAGCACCAGATGCCAGCACAGCTCAGCAGCTGGGCACAGCCGACAGTGCCACAGGCATGGGCAGGCAGATACATCTTGTCTACCACCCGGGATTTGGTGCTCATTCCTGCCGTTCCAGCTTGCTGCTCCCTGCGGTTTTTCCCTACAGGCACCAAAGCAGATGGTGGAAAGCCCCTCTTCTAGTGGATAGGCTGATAACAAGCTCCTGGTGCAGCGACTGCCCCCCCAAGCAGAAGAAAGCTCCCTCATGCTAGAAGAAGGGCAGCGGAAGGCAGCACCCCGCAGTGCTCACAAATTCTCCCCATAGCAACCACAGCCTCTCTCCCCTCCGAGTGCTGAGAGAACAAGAGACCTGGGGGCTCTACCCAACCCCCTTTTCCCAGCCCAAATCTCTTAGCATCTCTGCCCTCCACGGGAGACCTCAGGTGAAGAGAGAGCAGCCAACCGGACCCCTCCCCTGAGCTGACAACTTCTTTTGTCTCTCTTAGGTATCCAGTCATTATTGTCTCCTAGGAACACATAATGGGGAAAATTCCTTAAGGAAACAAACAAAAGGAGAACTCCTAAGACCCCAACACAAACCCAAATCCTCCACCCTGGCTCGAAAAAGGGCCCGGGGAGAGGTGGGGCTGTAGGAACAATATCTCCTTGTTTTCCCTCTCCTGGAATCCAGGAATACAAAAAACTTGCAGCTGTCTGCATTTTGGATTGCAGATTTTGAAGATAAGGCAGATAGCTTCCCACTCCTCACTGTTCTTTCCTTATCACTTAGCCTCCTGCCGCTATTTGCCCTAACCCTATTTCTCCACACTCCCCTTCAACCAATCCTTTCCCAAACTAGCACCATATTGCCCCCTCTGGGTTTGGGTTGCTGAGACCCTTTCTCAGCGCCTCTTATTGCCCCCTCTGGACATCCATGCCCTTAACTACCTCTGGGAGAATGTGCAAACCATCTCAGCATTCTCCCAAAGCACCCTTCGGAGGTGTTTTGGGATTGTCATCCCTATAGTTGAGACTTTTTTTGGACTTTCCTTTGTTGCCCACCCTGGGAATCCTGCCATGTTTTCCTCCCTGAAGTTGTACTCACTGGTGAGATTTGCCGAGAGCCTTCTAGACTTTCCCTTACTGCCCTCTCTGGGCATCCATTTGCAGTGGTCCTTTCCTGTGGACTCTTCACAGACCCCCAGTCCAACTCAGGTCTGTCTCCTGGCCAGTCTCGGGAACCCAATCCATCATCTGGTGCTGGCCAGTGCCGAAGGCAGCTGGTCACCAAAACTGGGTGAGGAGGGCCTCCAGCTCTTCTTGCCGCGTGCTGGTCCCAGACAGTAGCAGGATCCTGGATGAGATCCCAGTTGTCAGGAAAATTCCACCATAGGTTTATGTCCAAAAAGGTGACAGAGGAGTCCTTCAACTTTATTTGAATAAAGGAAGAGAGTCCAGTGGGGCACACGCCCATGGGGTGTTCTCTCTCCAGATTTCGGAGGGTGCAGCCTCCTTTTATCCTCAGCTCACGGCTTCATGCTGCCCTCTTCCTTTCCCCACTGGGTGAGGCACAGGGAAGGTACAGCCTTCCTGAACCTCCTACCGCATATCCTCCCTTGAACCTGCTATTTTACCCCAAAGCGCAGGAGTTCAGCCTTGTGCAGGACCTTGGCTCTGTTTGAGGAGCCAAGCTGTTTGGGGTCTACAACAAACCTGCTGCCCAAAGTTAGTAGAGACACTACCACCCATTTCAAAGACGTTAACACCCATACCTTCACCCATCAAATTGCTTGTAAAGACATTAGCCTTCCTCTCACAACGCTGCTGCCTGCTGGCCGTGTGTGGACTCACCCAGCCTCCATGGTGGTCCCAAGAGCCTCACAGACAACCTCATGCTACAAACTCTGCTCAGCCTGCCCTGCAGGAGTATCGAGACACTGTTCAAACAAAAGCCCTTTGCTTTAGCTTTCAAGTTTAAAAACTGTTTTCAAAGGATTTTGCCTGAGTGATTCAGCCAAGACTAACAAGCCTGTGGCATAAGGAAGGCTGGAGTTTCTGATTCCCAGCCCCTCATGCCTATTTTTAGCTCTGAAATCAGATAAACAGTGAGAATCAAAACCAAACAGGCAACTAACAAAGAACCTGCTGAAAAAAACAAGTGTGTACTTTGGGCTTTCTTCCACAGGTAGCTACTTTTAAGTAATAATAGCAACAGAAAGCAAAATATAATTAAAGACATGGAGAGAATAAATGAGTGATTAACTGTTTTTACAGGCTTGTCCTCTGGGTGTTTAGGAAAACTTCACATTTTCACATCACACTCCCAGAGTTATTGTCAACCCAAAGGCAGATGCTGGGCTCTCTTTTCAAATCTCTCACACCTTGCTGTACCTACACTAGTTTTCATGAAGCAGAAAGGGTGCCACCTTTCTTGTTCTCTTGAAGTTTGTTTTAACCTGTTCAGCAGCACGATGAAAGCTTTTGAATTCCCAATAAATTACAGTAATGGCAAAATGAAATATTTTGAGTTACAGCAACCTGAAGATTTGACATTTTCATTCTGCATTTTAGACAGCAACTGACAATCCGTAGGAGATGTTGCCCTCGTTAATTTTCCATCTTTGGATAATAAAGAACCAGCTTTCAGTAATTCAAAAATAAGAAAGGACATAAAAAATTTCATTTTTATTATCAAACTTGCACAGGTAAGGAAAGCACAATCCCAGGCAACAAATTGGCCTAAAGCAAGGATAAAACAATTATAAAATGAATAAACAAATGTTTGCAAAATTTCAAGAGAAAATATACTTTTCCATTGATATCTAATTAGATTAGTCTATTGTAGCATAAAAATAATACTGATTACACTGTCAAAAAATGTGTCATAATACAAATATATCAAGAAGCTTAATTTTGATATATATATTCTTCAAATTTTCTGAACATGAGAGAGTGAATCTTACTTATATCCTATTTATAGTTTAGTAGTGGCCAAAGTGCATTGCAGGTCATAAGAACACAGCAGGATGCAAACATTTATTTTAAGCTATCTTGCTTTTAAGACTTTATGGAGTGCCCAAAAATGGCTGGTTGCCCTTTTTCATTGCAGAATAATGCAACATCTGTAATATCTATAGAGAGGCTAGACCAGAACTCCAATGAATCACTGGACAACAGCATGGAATTTCATTATAGAAAAAACCTCAGAGACATATTTTTATGACTCAGAGGACAATCTGAAGTGGCCCAGAAGCAATGTTTTTATATAGTCTATTTAATCTTTGAGACTTGACTTAAAAGCTCCTTTAGAAACAAAGTTATTTCAAATAATTTGATTTTTAAGTTATGTCCACAAACTATAACTTTGTCACAGGCAGTACCAAAGCAAAAAGTAGTACTGTTAGCATTCTCATTGCTGAATATTTTGTAAAATGAGATAACCCCTCATTTTAACACCAGCACTTGAGTCTATCTATTAAAATGAAATTGTAAAGTGAAAAACAAATGGCTTTGAACACTTGTTGAAGAACAAGTTTTGAAGCAATTGATTAATTAATTTGGGAAATTTGGGAATTTGGATAAATTTGGGAATCAACATAGTAGACACAGAACAACTTTTTTCAAAATTTAAAATAAGCATTTTGAAAAATGGTAAATTTTTAGCTGCTTAAATTACAGGTATAGATATTATGAAAACAAAACTTCAGATACTGTCAGCTTTTAAGGAACGAGCAATTGAATGTTACAGAAATGAGAATGCTAGAGGTGTATCAAGGTTCATTACAAAGGACTCCTTAACATTTTTAGTTGTTGGGGCTTTTTTAATCCTAAATCCCCTGCTTTGGGATTCTCTCCCATCAGAACAACTTTTCTGTAAAGCACTGGCAGAGGATCCAAGCTTCAGGGAGCTGTCATTGCCATCCAGGTCTGTAAGACTCTTTCCCATTTGAAAGAAAATGATCACCTTTGAAGAAAATTATTCTAAGCAATAGCGAGAAATTTGCTGTCCCTGATCAAAGCTGTTTCTCGAGGCCAGGCATGGTTTGCTGACCTACTTTGGTCAAGGATTTATTCAGCCTACAGCCTGGGATGAGGCTCTGAGACTGCTGGGAGAGCCCTGCAATGTGCAACTGATGACGGGATGATGATTAATTTGATTGTCACCAGCACAGCTCAGAGCGCGAGGCTTGTTCAGGAGGCACATAAAAGGAAACTCCGTGCAGTTTCTTGAGTTCTGCTGCTAAGAGAGCAAGGGATGCAGAAAAACAAACCCCAGCACTGCTTAAGACTTTGGCCAGCTAAGGAGCAGCCCAGCCTCTCGAGCACAGCAGTGTTGTTCGTGTCCCGGGTGGGGATGGCGTGGTGCAGCTAGCCTGGGGACAATCACCAGCACGTGGTTGCTCCTTCAGTGGGTGTGAAGCTGCTGTACCTCACTGAGAGCAACAAAAAGACTGGGATCAACAGAGGGAGGCTGCCATGGATGTGTCCTTCTGATGCCAGAATGATTTTTTGCTTTTTCTTTTATACCCCTCTTACATACTCTTTTATAGTTTTATGTATTCTTAGTGCTTTTAGCCCACATACTTGTAACTTTCCAAGTCTGATAACTCAGCCGAGACCCACTGTACAGCTACACCAGGAGACCAAACAGTCTGGAAGCCCCAGACACCAAGGTCCTCTCCAGAACACATTTTGTAAACTAAGATAGGCCCATCCAGAGAGAAGGTTCCTCAGAATGGGGTTTCACTCGAGCCTCTCATTGGGGAATCTTTGATAAATATGTTAATTTCACAAGGCCTATAAGTGTGTGTATTTCCGTGTGAGGGGTGCATGCATTTTCGGGTCATTCCACATGGATGAAGCGCTGTATCCAAGGATCCTGAAATAAACACCAAGGTAAAAACACCTTTTCCCCATAAACCATGTTTTGGTTTTAGTTTTAAGACCAAGGAAAGGCAACACTTCTGCTCCACCAGTCAACCAGTTCTTTCTCCAGGCCACTCCAGTATTTAGGTGGGCAGACAGCATGGAGGTGCACTACAGAGCCATGTGGCAAAACTGGCAGGCTGCAGAGTGGGGGGTTCCAGATTATGAACCTACACTCTGTGTACATCAGCCAGACCCCATGACCCAGGCAAGAAAACCTATGGGTCAAATGATCAGCCACTGGGAGTAATTTATTTTTAGGGTAAAAACTCTATTGGGACTAATTTCCCTTACTATCTACAGGGGCATGCAAGTGAAATTTTCACAGGACTACAATGACAGAACACAGGATACTGCTGTCATTTGCAATGTTTAATACAGGTATTTGTGATACTGACTCCTTATGTTGCTCCTCTTGTCATCATTTCATGCCACTCCAAAGAGAGTCTGAAGTGTGGCCAAGTCATCTGTCCAACTAATTTACCAGTAGTGCTTAGTCTTGTTTTGCACATCACTGTGCAAACTGAAATGTGATGGAGGCACTTTCCCACCTTTTTGTGCCTTCTGACTTTGTAACACAAAGCTGCTTGTCCACAGGAACATTTAAAGGCGTTTGCTGCTGTTGCCTGGCATAAGAGTTTATCTTCTTCAGAGTAGCTCAGATGTGGCTGTGTTTTTGTGGATTTATGCTGGAAATACTAATTCAGGGATGTTTTCATTATTGCTGATGGGGCTTACACAAAATCAAGGCCATTTCTGCCTCTCGCCATCCCACCAGTAAGTGGACTGAGAGCTCACAAGAAGTTGGGTGGGGACACAGCTGGGACAGCTGAACCCCACTGACCCAAGGGACATTCCATACCAGCATATAAAGCTGGGGGAAGAACAAAGGGGAGGACTTTTGGAGTGATGGCATTTGTCTTCCCAAGCCAACCTTACACGTGCCGGAGCTCTGCTTTCCTGGGAATTGCTGAACACTTGCCTGATCATGAGAAGTGGTGAATGAATTCCTTGTTTGCTTTGCTTGAGTGTGAAACTTTTGCTTTTGCTCAACCCACGAGTTTTCTCATCCCAGTTTTCTCTCCCATCCCACTGGGGAGGAGTGAGAGAGTGGCTGTGTGGGCCTTAGTGCTGGTTGGGACTAAATCATGTCAAGGAGGTGTCACACAGGAGGCAAGACAAGGTTTCAATATCTCATGGATAATGAAGACTCCTCAAACCATGCCAGCACAAATCTCAGAATGATATATACACAGTAAATGCTCCTCCTGGAGAATGATCAGGCAACGTTGTCCCTCTTTCAACTGAAGTTGAAAAAGAAAACTGAAGTAGTAAAGTGTTCAGGATAAAATCTTCTCCAGCAGCACCTGCTTGGAATGCTCAGCTGAGCAAAGGTGTGAGCCTAGCCCTTTGGGAAAACCTGGTCTGTGGCAGTGTTTTTGTAATGCCAGAAGGTGAATTCTAGATAAAAATGAGAAATAGTGCAAGAAGTGCTGCAAATTATAAAGAATTATACATTCTTGCAACAAAGATGAAAGAAATATTTTTGCCAGGGATTATTTCAACCAACAAGAAAAAAAAAGAAGTATCATGTTTTAATGAAAATACTTGAAAGGAGGAAGCATGAAATCTAGTCTAATAAATACTAATTTGTTAAAGATTTAGATTAATTTTAAGTGCATGAACATATATGTTCCTATACCATTTATCTTTTTGCTTGTATCTCTGAATGAGGATTGTCTGTGATTGTTTGCAAGCAAGGAGAGGTAAATTGTTTACTTACTGGCTCAGATGAGAATCTGGTTTCCTCTTGAAATTCAAGGAGAGAAATAAGATGCTGCTCTTGGGAAAATATTATCATAAATCAAAACTTATTTTTCAAGTAGTGATTTTTCAGGGTTCTTTTCACTGGAAATGTTGGGTTTCTCAAGAAGCAATGCTTACATAAGCAATGCTTACACAAGCAATGATGTCTCAAACAAAGGCTGTTTAACAGTGCTGTGTAAATTCTCCAACTATAATTCATCCTATTAAAAATAATTTGGAATTTATAAAACCTCCATCTCTCCTGGCTGGCACAGTTTCCTTATTACAAACTAATTCCCTTTCAAAAATGGTTTGTTTCTAGCTGATGATCTGAAGCAGTTCCTTGTAAAACCAAAAGAATTAAAATATTTATTTATTAAGGTAACTCACAATTTGGAAGAGGAAAAAGAAGCAGGCAGCTGGTTTCATGTGAGACCTCAAATATGACGTACATTGTTTTAAGAACCAGATACTTGGAGTTTGATCAAGTTGATACTATTTATACATTACAATCTGATTAAATCTTTTAATTTTGGAGGAAATCTATTGGTTGATTTCCCATAAGCATGTGAGGCTCCTACAAACAAACCAGGTGGTAGGAGTCCTTCCAAGGCTTTCTCACAGCAATACCCTTTGGGGAATGCAAACCTAGCTGTACATAAGGGAAATATTCACAGCTCAAGGTTACAGTCAGACTCCAGTAATATATAACCATAAATATGTTATTAGATATAAGCTTAAAGGTGTGTTACCTCCCTGATTTTGTTTATTTATGTGTGTGGTTTTATGTTTGCATACTGCCAAGTAAAGTTTGATAGTGACACAGTGTGGACTCTCTCCAAAGTTTGACTACCTCCCTAAATGCAACAAAGGCTTGTATTTTCCAGCAGTCTGGTATCCCCTAAAAACTGTTATCAAATATGACTTGCTTCTAATTAACTGTCATTCTGAATCACAACCTCAGCTTTTACGGAGCTGAAGCCATCCTGCAGATAACACTGAGATTCAGCCAACACGAAAAGTGGGCAAAAAAGGGGAAGTGTGGAATTTAGTATTTCACATTACTGCCATCTCCTGTAACATAGGAATCAAAGACCTAAGATCAAACAAACAAAACTCTGTGAGTGGACAGACAATTACAGATGACCAATAAGGTGCTGTGACCCAAACTAATCACTTGCACAGTGATTCATTAGTTATATCAGAAATCTAAAATACATGGCATAACTAAACCAAAGCTTAGGTTCTAACTCTACAGTGTTTTTCAGATTAAGCTTGGCTTCCTTTTAGCTTGTTCTGCAATCTATTCTTATACTAATCCTTTTGATTGCTTTTACATCTTGGGTATTTTCTCAGTCTGCATAGAGAGACATAAACCAAGGGAACATCAACAGAAATTTTGAAAGAGACAGCAGGATACTTATATATCCTGGTAACACCCACAAGGACCTTTAAGGTGCACAGGCTTATTACACTGGACATTAAGCAAATAAAAATGAGACAAGGTATTTCCTTGAAAGTTTGCAGTCTCAGACATCTGAGGGTTAGAATGACCTGATAAGCCAATTCCCATTTCTCTTCAGTCTTAAAACAATTTGGCAGCTGTCTACTTCTTGCTCTATTTTCTAGAGATTAGAATCACAGAGAAATGCAGCAGATACTTAACTAAGGTATTTTCCTTTTTGACATCATTTCCTAACCTCTACCTTCCTTTCTACATCTGTCTTCACTGCATAATAATCCTCATTCTCCTATATGTTTTCTCCTTTCTGGCACACAAAGCCCCCTTTTATCCAGGCTTCATCCTGTGGCATCTTTCTAACTCTTTTCTCAGTACAGTTATGCTAATGAGAGTTTCCCTGCACAGAATGACCTGTTTCACAAGCTGAGTCCTATCTTCAGCTATAGGTATTTTAATAGTGACCAGATAGTGACCAGTACACAGAAGGTCCCACAATAAGGGTGACAGATTTCTGCTGTCTGGGAAATACTTCTGTGTTTGAAAACCCTAGAGTTACAGCAAAAATTGTCAGATCAGGTAAAATGGAACAGCTCCTATTATGATAAATCAGAGTTCTATGCTTGATTGTTCCTAAAACAAGGGTTGAATCATTTAGCCCAGCCTCAAAAGATTTCCTGCAATACTGGCACACCATTGCTCTATGGAAAGTTTACAGAGCTGTTGTTTTCTTTGTCTCATTCTAAATACATTGCAAAACAAAAATACTCCCCGAATCCCCCTCCTTCAGCCTGTTCTTCACAAAGCCAATTCACCTGAAGTGTTTAAATTGCTGTCAATAGGAAGCAATGATGATGTACTGCAAAACACCCAGGGACTATAACCAGTTAAGAGCTTCTTTCAGTGGGCACACACAACTGAGAAACTGTAGTAGCAGCCCTTAATAATTGTCACTTCTGATCACCATGGGAACCAAACAGAGGTCTACTTTGCAGAAAACAGATCAGCAGTGACTCACCGACTGCTTGGGAAGCATGATTATTGAGAATTGCTAGACTTGTGTGGGTGACAGGGAATAGTCAACTCTAGTCCCATACAGCAGAGATTCCTCTGCTAGACATGCAGGATGAAAACAAATTAGTACTTAGCGTTCGTTAGAGACAAATTTCACCTTTATGATTTTCTGCTGCTTCAGCCTTGCGTGGACTCTTTGCTACGAGAGGATTTCACTTCTAGGGAACAAAGTTCTAACTGAGCTCACACTGGCCTTTACCAGGTCTACTGCAACCCTCTTAGAGACAAGATTTAACCCTCGAGCAACACAGAGGTTTAGAGTTGCCTCATCCTCTGAACTACACTAGGATGTGGATGGCACATAAAAGACAGGCAGTATTTCTGTCTGGACTACCCAGAAACTGAAAAGCTGCGCCCTCACAATGAAGTCCCAGGTCCTGCATTAAGAAGAGATGTATGAGACCAAAATTTGCAATACAAGATATTTTGAGTGTTTTTCAGTTGGTCACAAACTGTAATTTCAATCCTATGCTTTCCTACTCCAGGATTTTTCAAGATTCATGAATTCAAGCATAATATTTCTGGGCTGCCAAAGAATCTCAGATCAGAGATTCTGAGATTATAAAGCCCAAATCCACTCTTTGCTGAATTATTTTCACTGGCACCTCAGCTCTGGCTGGAGAAACAGTAACCACTGCAAGGAAAATGGTATTACAGCCCCAACATTTAAATGTTTATTTTTCACAAATGGTAATTCAAGATGTTTTGACAAAACTGAAGTATATTCCTTAATAATAACTCTGTCATTCAATGGCTCCTTGTGTTCTGTTCTCAGTTCTCCTACTGAACCATCATTTGAGTGCCTAAATATTCTCCAAGGATGCTGTCACATGCACAGCTGGCAGCTGGCATATAGGGTTTCTTTTTTGTTCCTGCTCCTAACAGAAATATCCACAGATTGTAAGTTTTGAAAGAGCAGATACACTGATTTCTCCATGAAATGTCATGTGCTTTTATTAAGAAAGGCTGCTCACCATAGAGGAATTTTCATGAGCAAAAAATCAGTTTCCTAAGTGGAATTTGGCCAAGATAGAATATAAAGTCCTGTTGCACAGTTTCTAGATTCATGGATCCTTGGGAAAATAAAAGACAAGAGTCTGCAAGTTGAAGACAAGGGCATGGCCCTATCTCTTTAGTTTGATGGGTACAGGCCTGCATAGCATAGATGAATTTATGTCTATTTTAGAGGCTCCAGTCCATGATGCTGAACATTTGTCAGTTGGTCAGTAAAGTTTTGAGATTAAACAATGCAGAGGAACAAAAATATTAAGAAATCACTGTACCTCCCACACATTCAGAGGATGAAACATTAAAAGACCAATTCTGAAAAGTGCTCCAAGCTTCTCTCTAGCTCTGCACAGGAAAAACAAGCAATTCTGTAAACCAAGGAAAGTACCCTTTGCAACTGTCCTACCACCAGCTGTGAGGAGCTGTTCATCAGCAATCACCTCTTTCCTCCCTCCATCCACACACAGGGGCTTCAGATGTCAGCAGCAGAACAGGTGATGTTTGAGTTTAGCCCCGTTCACCTTTTTGATGATTCTTCCCAGCAACTGAAGAAGTGGATAAACAACTGGGTTGATTACTGGCATCTGCTGTTGGCTTTTTGAGCACAACCTGAATGCTGATATATCCTAGGACGACTGGTGCTTTTTCTGCTTTGGGAAAGACAATCATGATCACGTCTGGCGTGGGCCTAACTGCTTTGTACTAAATAAACTTGTGCTATGCAAATCATCGAGGCCATTGGTGGAACATGCGAAGTGGAAACTACACTCTCATGCTATGGTAAGCAGGTAGGAAGAAAGTCTGCCTGTTTATCACTCAGGGCTACTTGAGTCCTCACCAGCCTGGCTTGCTAGAACAAGATATAATCCCCAGACTTTCATTCATACTGAGAGATATTTTAACACCACATCTCAATCTTCAAGTTTATTTCATCCCGGTTTGAGATCGACAGTCAAGAATGAAATGCATGTTTGTCTTCAGGAGCTGGAAGCCTGAAATCGTTGATAACCCAAGTAGCAGATTTCTAGAGAATAGCAATAAATAATGTCACAAATAATTAAAAGAGGACAAGCAAGGAATACTTTTAAATATCTCTTTTTGCAAGCCTCACATCAAACTACCACTGTTTAAAAGTCAAAGCTGCAAGTTACCAGAAATCATAGTCAATGGTAGTTCATTGGTCATAATAGGTATCCGTGAAAAGGTCAGGAATTTCATGGTTCACAGTGGTTTATTTTTTCATGGCCACATTTTCTGTTTTGGTTTTTTTCTTTCAATTTTAGAAATTGTCATTAATGTACAGTAACATATTAATGTGGTGCAGATTGGGTTTTTTTGTTTATTCATTTATTTAAAGTATATGGCATATCAAGTCCCATTAAAGAGTTTGACTAAAGAATTATGCAAAAGGCTTTAATGACTTAAATACTCATTCAGCTGTATGTAAATTTACAATCTGTTTTATGCTCTATGTGAAACTTGAAATTGCTATTAACTTCATGAATTTTAAAACCTCAACAATTTGCTAAAGTAGTAATAACACTCATTCTGTTTCAGTTTGCCATACTGGAGATGCTTACAGATGAGTCAGGGATACAAAACTAATAGGTGATCAAAAATCCTCTATAGTTAGGAGGATGCAGCACTAGAGTTTAATCCCATTATCTCTAAAAATACTATCACTTCATCCTTATGCAAGGACATGTTATTATTATTACACAGAATGGAACACACAATAGTTCATTTCATAAGTATTTTTTTACATGTAATGCTTTATAAAAGAGATATAACTGAAGAAAATTATAAACAGACATGTAAATAGTATGATGAAGTATATTGTTCTTATTTGAATCAATTTCCTTGAGCAATATATTTTCCCAAGGTGAAAATTAAACACTAATATTTGTTTCTTGGTATAAAAGTGACAGTAATATTTATAAAGAATCTTATGGTCTTATGCTTATTTCATCCTATTCTTAAGTTTTCACAGCAAAAATATTAAAATTTACAATATTCCCCAAAAGATGTAAACTTGTCAAATATATTACTCTGAAGTAAAATAACAATTAATTTACAGGAACCTACCATAGAAACTATTGAGTGGACAGTAGTGATGGTTTTTCTATATAAAATCTATCAAAAATCGTTGGAGACAATATATGAAGCGTAGCTGATAGCTAATGGAATCTGCAATATGGCTACAGAGAAATAAGTTGCAGATCATCAAAGTTAGCTCTTGTGCAGAAACATCCACCGTGAGTTCACTAATTTCATCTTTCACTGGAGAACAGCAGGAGGTTTCCATAATGCAACTATCACAGGAAGCTGATTCAACGCTGTACTTTAAGCTTTACCCGTAGTTGGAACCTGCAACAGTTTGGATTTTTTGGTGCTCTGATCTCTCTTGCTCTCCGGAAGGCTGTGTTAATATCAAATCCTTCAGCACAAAGACAGCTCTCTCTAAAGCACTGGCAACTGGTCTTAGTAGACTGTTCAAAAAAAGAGAAAGGAACAGATTTAGGTAGACTGGAAAAGCAATAGTGGAAAAGCAATACAGGAACATTCTATACTTAAACCAGAGAACTGGGTTGTCATTAGAAGCTGAGAGATTTGTAGTCCATGAACTGCAGACACACATGCACATAAAATTGTGAAGCTCACAGGACCCTTTGTAGATTTGAAGTTGTTCATCTGTGTAAGACTTGAGTCAGAAGCTAAGCTCTGATCTTTGATGAATGAAGGCAAAGTGGACTTTCGGCAATTTTAAATAGCAAAAAATGTTAAGTGTTTGATTCTATCCAGCCTCAGGCATTCAACTAAAGCGCCTAGACAAGGACCTAAGTAACCCAGACTCTGTTCATAAACCATGGATAGAAAGGTGCAACCTCAAGATGGTGCTGGAGCATTGCCCTGGTCAAGGGTGATGATATTTCTAAATTAGACATCTCAGCCAGGTTACTGAAATTAGCTATGGAGACCAACTGAAGTTCTCCCTGTTTAACACTGCTCCTAAAAAAGTCCGTGGGGCTTTAACTACCCATATAATAAAGACACTTACTATATGTGTTCTGCTCTACAAGGCCTGTGTCCAGCACTGGGACCAGTCAAAACTGCTTCTGGCTCTTCACCTAAATTAGGAAAGTGCTCTGCTTCTTATGGAAATTGGTGACAGCTCGGTAATTTTCAGTTCCCCACTGGCTAGACATCAAAACAATTCCCTATCAAAATTTGTCAATGTTTATTTAGTTCAAGTACTGAATGGAACCTTCATTTATTTTTTTCTGCAGACATGAGCTTATAAAGGACTTTTTTATTAAGTTATTTTGTCAAAATCCTTTACTCAGGAATAGACCCTATAAATCCTCAGTGTCTTATTTTAGCAGGTGGAAAATGAAGCCCCCACAGATACTCCCTTAGCAAGGGGAAAGCTCCAATACATCACTTAGTGAGTGACACACCATGCTCCTCAAGGTCCTCCTGAAAATTGAGATGTTTTCTAACTGCAAAATCCTCATTCCTGGAAAAATCTTTGTCTCTGCAGATGCTGATCTAAGTACTGCTGATGTACCTCACCTCTCATGGGAGGTCTTAGTACCACTAAGGACATTTGATTTTTACTTGTTCCCAAATGAAGTAATACAGAGTCTCCTTGCTTCTCAACCCTCACCAAGAAGACAACTTTACCACTGTCTAATTTATATCTGCACCCATGGAGAACTGGTCCCTGGTGCAGCCCTTAGAAGCTATGATGCAGCTGGAGATGTAATTTGGTGGTTCCTCGACCAAAAAAGAGCATCCCAGGGGGCATTGCTGCCTTGTTCCTGTTCAACAAATACATGCCATGCACATAATGTTTATCTAAACATACTGTACCTCCAGCTGTTTGCATCTTGATGTCTTTATTTCCTTCTAATCTTAATTAGAAAACAAAAGACAAAGATGGTTAAAATCTTTAAAAAAAAACCCAAACGTGCAACAAAATTAGTACTGTTCCAAAACCAGCTACTTTTATTTTAGTTAACAGTGTTCCTGTTTTTCATTTTCTTGTTTTGCAGCAAATTTTGGAAACACCAGTCAGTGACTAAACTCTGTCCTGTACATATGTGACAGCAGCATTTTTTTGTGTTAAATCAAAAGAATATTACATTATTTCATAATTATATGTTTATGACTTGTCTATTAAACAGCTATAAATCTAATGCTTTTTCCCACTGTTCAAAAATATAACATGGAAAAGAAACAGTTTCTGCTAGGTTTCATGTAAGAACAGAAATAAACCTGAAAGCAAGCACTTACTAACTCTTATTACTGGAATTCACCACAATGCAAGTAAATACCTTCAAAACTAAGAATAGCACTGTGACTCTGCAAGTGCATCTATCACAGCCTCTTAGTGCTGAGAGGGTTTTGTTTTGTTTCAATTCACAGAGCACTCAGAGTGCGGAGAAGCTGTTCAGAAGACTGTGTACACTGCCATCATCTGCTCTAGGATCCTTCTGCAAAAGTGTGTTAAATTTTAAATAAATGGGAACAATTCCTTTGACAAGTATAAATAGCCCCACTGCCTTAAGAGCCTTCAAGGCTAGCCAGTCTGTCTGCAATAATAATTGATTTTTAAAGAACATACATCCTACTAGATAAAATGAACCCCGGAAAGGAGGAGAAATGCAATCCCCACCCTGCCAGTACCTTTGGGTGCAGCTTTCGTCTGACTGGGAGCCATGGCAGCTGCGTCCGAGGGCAGGCCCACGTAAACCCCTCCGTAGTTCCTGGTGCAGAGAAACCATTAAGGGCACATCAGAGCTCAATTGGCACACTTCTCCCTGGGAAAGGAGCTATTTTTTTTCACTCAGGTTCCTGATATTGATCATTAGATCCTAACTGTCTTGTGACAATAAACTCCACCTGCCCAGCTGCTTCTGAATATATCCAGCTGAGGACAGAGCTAATCTGACACTGATGTTTGACACTGGCACCACCAAACCACCTCACTTCAAACAACACACACCAATCAAACAGCACTTTGACCTCATGAATAAATAGGACCTGCTTCCCCCTGCTTAGGGTCCCACTTGGAGAAAACTGTTAAAAGTAAGGAGCATGAGTGTCTTTGGTTCTTTCATAGCCCAACCCTCTCCCCTTCATGGACTTGCAGAGGATACCTTCTGGCTCCAAAAGGCCTGTATGAAAAGCGGGGATGGATGCAGGGAGGTAAAAAACTGGGTCCTTAAAGCCTCTGATGTGCCAGGAGTTACTTGCAGACTCCCTTTACACTGCTCTGCCCTGTTAGGTGCTGAATTAATCACACCTCCTCCAGCTCCTGCCGTTCTGAGCCAATTTCTAATTTGCTTGATGAGAGACTCATACTTCCTTCAGCTTCCAGCCCAGCAGAGATCTCCCACAAGTGCTAATGGCATCTTCTGTGGCAGTGTTGGTGTGAAGGCAGAGGCCACCAGCCCTTATCGAGCACACCACCTACAGCTGCAAGATAATGTGCTCCTTCTGCCACCAAGTTCTCACCCTCCCAGCTCTGTAACAGGCTGGGTGGACTCATCAATACTCGACTCTGTGTGAGATTTCCTCCTCTCTTTTTGTTTCTCCTCTGCTGTGTTGGTGTTGGTGGGAGCTCGGAGGAGGGAAGGAAGGATATGTAATTGGTGGCAGAACTCACTGCAGCCTATTGCAAATAAAGCTAGCCCGGGCTGAGCAGAGCACCTACCTCCTTTTGTCATCATCTGATATGGATTCTTCTGCTCTGCAACATCAAAAGATAAAAAGCATGTTAGCAGATTGTGTCTTTCAACTGCTCCATGACCATCTTGGTAAATTCAGGAGCAAGGGAAGAAGGGGACTATTACTGAACCCAGTTTAATTTAGGACATCCACCATTCAACAAAGTACTCACACAGGTATAAAAAAATTACAGTTTTCCAATATAATGTACAGAAAAAGAAAATATTGAGAAAAGATGCAGCTTACTTTTTATGACCCCCACCAGTGACATCTGAAAGTAGATTTGGGAGCAGAAACAGGTAAATTAACACTCTTCCTAAGTAAGTCCCCACACAAAAGCAACGTTAAGGCTCTGCATATAACAGGAGCAAGCCTGGACTGCTATTCCCCCAAAAGATGACTGAAAGGGATTGGGTGTCTGTGCTGGCATGTGAGAGAGGATGAGGAGGGAGAAACTTTCACAGCAGCTATTACAGAAGCCAGAAGCTGTTACAGGGCCTCTCTCTAAAATGAGGCACTGCAATTCCTGAATTCAGTTGTTTGCAAACCAAATGCCATTATTAATCCCATATAAATGGGCAATTAATTCTCCTTTATCTTTTGGGTAAAATCACAGGTCAGTCTGTAGATCAATAGAGAGTCACTGAGGTTTGATTCCTCCCAATTATACACTGTCCAGTATAGCTGAACTGGAGCAGGGGGTAAAGTAGCCAGCATTGATGTGAAGGCAAATGTAATACAAAAAAATATAAGGAATTTATTCTCCCTCCTTCAGTGTACAATGCCTGTGCTTCAGTCTCAGTTTGTCCCAACATCAGTCTTCACACAAATCACTCACCCAGCTTTTATTAAATATTTGGATTTTGAGCTCTGCTTCCATGGCTGGGTATGGATGGGGCAGTAGCTGCACTTTAGCTTGATCTGCAACCAATTTATTTATTGTAAAATGTTGATGTGCCTACTGTTTAATCATTGGGGCTCTATGCCCTTCCAGGACCTTGAAGTCAATGGGATTTTGGCCTGAAGAGCAGAGTTCATAGCAAGATGCAGCCTTAAGTGCAAGAAAAATGCCATTAAACCTCCTGGGAAAGGAGCAAATGCCTTAAAAATACTGCTACAACTTGGATATTTTCTTACATCTACCTTCTTTTTAACAGGCAGAACATTACCAACCATCCTTCCTGCATCACCACAGTGAATAAGGGTATCTTTTAATAGAGGAGGCTTGGAGTAAATCTTATTATTCTGCAATTCTGCTAAATTATATTTATGCAGGGCACAGCACTCTTCATCTGCTGTCTTTGTCTACATCTTACCACTCAAGAAAGACTGATCAACTCATTCCCCGGCCCTTCTGCCATCCCTTCCTGGAGGAACTAAAGCCATTTGAGAAGGCATTTCCCACCTCCTGTGACCCCATGTAGTCACCTAAGTGATCTTACTGTCCTCTCACACACAACCAGAAAATGCAGACATTTTTTCTTGAGGACTGTAAGCTGCTCTGTCCTAGTGTGGGCCACTTTCTCCTGAAGAAAATGGAAAGCCTGTGTATATTAGTGGGTGGAAATGAGGATGTATTTTCAGGAAAAAAAAAAATTCTAGTTTAAGAAAGGGACTTTGGGTCCCAAAAGATCACAAACAGTCATTTCTGCTGAACCAACCGAATGTGTCACAGGATTGATTTTCTCATGCAATTGGGAACATTTTCTATAATCCAGATTAACCATTGTCTAGAGAAAAGAGTCCTTTAAAAGCACTGACAACTTCATGTACAGCTTGAAGCCTCTAAAATGGAGTTGTAAGAATAATAATCAATATTGTCCAACAGGAAAATAATGTCACTGTTTAAAAAAAAAGAAAAATATTCTAGTAGGAAACAGGGCCATTTTCTTCTGTTCCAGAAATGTTTTGTAATATGGCATCACAGACCATTACTGTAATTCTCTCGCCAAAACAAATTATCCAGCTCTATGATTAAGCAGAAAAGGGTTTTTAAACATTTTGCTTTCTTCCTTTCCTCTTACTAGCTATAAATCAAAGCAGTAATTTTATAATACCTTTTTCTTCAAATGCACCACAGCAAAAATAATCTGGGATTGTACAGACCACAGCTCTTGTGCTGGGTGATGACTGGGGGCAAACTGTTGTAGCCCTGCCAGAAAAGAGGGAGTGAGCAGAGATGGGAGGAACATGAGAGTGTGAGAGGGAAAAGAAAGAAAAATTCTGGTGATGGCACTTAAGGAAGAAGCCATTTTACACACCTTTCTGGGGGCTCAGGAAAGAAACACTGCCCCAGTTTACTTACTACACATATTCACAGCACCTCTTGCCTTCACACATGGTGTTTCAAGACCCCCTTTTGAAAGGTGCCCACTAATTTCACATGTTTAGTGTCTGTTGAGCCGCTGAGGCAGGTGCTGCTTCTGTGCCCAGGCTGGGTGAACAGAGGTGGCTCTGGGGAGCAAAGCTACAACAGCAATGCTCAACCATGTGGGAGTGAGAATGGAGAGATGCTCCTTTGGTTTCGGCAGTCTCCCACTGCCGCGTCTCCTGGGCTCAGAGACATGGACACAGGAGTCCAGCAGTCCTGCAGGGAGAGCAAGCTAGAATAACCTCTTCTGCACCAGGAACAGACAGCAAAACGAACTTAACAGTCCGAGGTGCTTCGTGCTGATCAGCTGCTGTGTCGCTGCCTCAGATGCTGTTGACATCTGCGGAGGAACCGAGAGCATGGCTTTCGGCAGGTGGCATGGGCAGAGTCCTGGAGCCAACAGGCAGATTTAACAGCAAATCCACATAACAGCATTCTGTTTGCAGCAGAATAAGGGTTTCTTTTAGCAAGGTTTTGTCTGTCCCAAGAGGCCTCCTGTCACCCAAAGTCTGAAAAACATACTTTGTTCATCTGTCTGCTTTTACATCTATCAGTCCTATGTCCATTTGATGGTAAAAGAAACTGCCATTTCTCACATATTTTAAATGTCAGATGACAGGCATTCACACTAATTCATTCCATCCACATTTTTCTTACCTCAGCTTTTATGGCTCTGTTTGTGCTGAGCATTATACAGACTTCCTAGCTGTGCTTTCTAGCTACTTTCAATAGTCCCACCAGAAATGATTCATTGAACCTTGAACAAGCGGCAGACAACGACTCCTCAGAGTCCTCAGATTCTTGGTGTTTCTTGGGAACAAGGGCCTGTCATTTGTATTTGATGGATTTCCTCTCAATATTTTGAAACAGGCTTGAACCTCTGTGTCCTTTCCTTCCTACCATAACTAATCTTCCCCCAGATTTAACCACGCACTGAATATCGCAGGCATTGCATTACTTTCTAGCATATCCTTTACTTCTCCTACACCCAAGCTTCTCCAGTTGGCAGTGATGAATGTTTCTTTATTAGTGGGGCAGGAGCATGGGCTGAAGCTGGCTGACAGATGCTGGGTTGGAGCACAGAGGGCAGACGTTCTCAGAGCATGTGTCCTTCTCATCACCACACAGCCCTCAGTGTCACAGAGCTTAGCAGAGGAAGATCATATCATCATCCCTATCTTAGTGGTAGAGAAACTCTAGGCCCAGAGGGCAAAGCAGCTTCCCTGCTATCACCCAGGAGGGCTCAGAGCAGGATCCAGCCCTTCCCCTTCCATCTGGCTGCTCACTCCAGGAGACCTGGTGCTTTGGCAATGAGTCATAGTCAAGAAATGAGAAATCTCAAGTTAGAATAACCAGATTTGGTATCAAAAAGCACACTGTAAGGATGGACACACCTACATGCTTTTCAGGATCAGAACTGATATGACTGAAATTTGACAGAAAAAAAAAGTTATTTAAAGAGAAGCTTTAGCTGATGCAAGTAAAAAGGTGTAAAAAGCTTTTGTGGATCTATAATGTTAGTTAATATAAATCTGCTTTATTCATTTCTATAAAACAAAAATAATTTTTCTGATATTTTACTTCCTTCATAAAAATCTTCTGTTAAATACTAGAATGCCTGATTAGGGCTTTTGAGTTACCACTGCCATTCCTTGTTAGCAGATCTGTGTTTCTAATGTCTGATGAGAAGGTTCAACCATGCTATTACTCACATGGGCTGTTTGGCTGGCTCCACTATCCTTTATGGGAATGAGTAATAGCTTCAGGATTGACCCTTTCCCTCTGTTGAAGACTGCACCAGTAATTAATTTTTCCTAAGTTATCTTGATACTATTTTGAAACATGACAGATGAACTCACACTAATAAGTAGGATGCTCCCATTTTAACTCCTGCAGCCTGGCTCTACAAATGCTTACACACATATAAACACAGTTCTACGCATCCCATACCTTTTAGCACAGGAACATGCCTACTACATTCATAATTTAACAATGCACATGATTCTGAAATTTAAAACTACTCATGAGCAAAGAGAAAGCTGCAGATCTAAGTCAGTCCTTAAATCATCTAAATTGAACAATAAAAAAGGCCCTAATATAAATTAAACCAGTGGGTTTGTAAATACAGAAGTACTGAGGGCAGTGATGCTGCAGGCTGCATCAAGAAGAGTTCCTTACAAGATTGCCTTCTGTAATTTATTTATTGTCTGGCACTGCAAGCCCAGCAAACAGACTACAGAGGTAACACAGATCTCAAGAGTATCTGTGGCAACAGTGTTGATCAGCCAAGTGACACCTGTTGTTAATTCTCAGCTGTGCTCTGTAATAGCAAGGACAAGCCTGTTGTTAAGCTCTTCTCTCCACTTGTTTATCTGACTCGACTGCCCTCATTTCTACACCAGGATTCCTCCATCTAATTAGAGCAGTTATTCTAAGCAAAGTAAATAAAACAGAAGAATGTTCCTGTTGCATAACATAACAATCTTTCCCAGGTCCCTCAGTCGCAAGCTCTAGTGGCAAATACCAATTACATGAAATAGAAGAAAGCAAGACCTCGGGAGGAGTTCTTTATGGTTTCCTTTGATAGAAAAATAAATTTATGGCTGAATAAAGCTGTTCCTGTACGTTTCTGTATCAGCAAATAAAAATAGCTCTATGAAAGACCTCACACATTTGGAGAAAAACAGGATGGGTAGGGCTGCCCTCTGCTACCCTGTGGCAGCCTAATAGATGCTATCTTTAATGCAGAGAATACCCAGAGAAGGTGGGTACTTCGAAAAGGAAGTTGGATGGGTGAGTGGGTCTCACGCAAAGAGGGGAAATTTGTCTCAGTGGCTTTCTAAATCTCTCTCTGGGCCTGGTGGAAATTTATGTGCTGGCTTTATACAATTACTTGGAAAAAGGTGCGCTGGCACGTGAAGGGGAAAAGCAGCCTGAAGTAACATGACCACCTCTGCGAGACAACTGGCTCAACAGAAGCAGAGAATAGAAATTTCTGTTAGAGATATAACAAGAAAGTAAATCTGTAGAAAAGTAAACAAGACAAGGATTTGTTTTGTGGAGATGAAAGCTCTCACTAAAGACAGTAAACATCTGGTTGTGTTGATTATATGTTAGGAGCCAGATGAATCATGTATGACTAAATCTAGTGTAAGGCTAGTAGGACTGAAAATATGTCCAAGGTTATATATTTAAAAGAGTAGAGTAAGTACTTACACATCTTTAGTAGTCCCTGTAGCACCTAGGAAAAAAAAAACCAAACATGTTTACCAGGTAATGGCATAATCCTCTAAACCAACCAACCAGTGCAGTAACAGTATTTCTGTCCTAAACAACACAGAAATAGCAACAAAAATTTGCTGCTGTCAGAGAACGCATTTCTCATGATTGTTCAGTTTATCTTTATTGATTATCCATACTATCCCTTAAATCTATCACATCTGGGCCAGACTCTCAGTGTGTGAAAATGATGCTTCTGTGGACCCATGCCCAGGTGAAGTCACTCCAGATGGGAGCAACATAAGAAAAAAACAGTCTTTCTGAATTTTATATCCTTCACTTTGCTCAATCCTCTGTTGGTTTTGTCTGCTACAAAGTTGGCACAACTAACCAAGCAGTTGCTCCCAAATGCCTGATTATTCTGCCATTTGAAGCAGTTGTAGAGCTGGCACTATGTGAGTAAAATGTTGCTTCGTTCTTCCTGCCAGATAAACAAAGTTTTATAAAATGACTAGACAGAACTAATATAAACATTGGGACACAACCCATCCAAAGCCCCAGACATCTAAGGAGATCAAACACCCCTTAATTCATCTTGCTATTTAACAAAAAAACAGAGACAAAAGCTGCTACCTGGCTGCCTGGTATAAGTGTCTGACCTTTTTTTTTTGGTGACTGAGATGCTTCTTGCTGGGAGAGAAACATTCACTCAAGTACAAACTCTTTTTTGTTTCTCCCAAGTTACTAATGTTATGTTGCTCTTGCTAGTACATAATTCAGCTGAGTAACCAGTAAATTATCCCTTCTATTAATTACAGAAGTTAGGGCAGACATTAGAAAAACCTTTCACTTCTCCTTTCCTCTTAGAACTTAGCTGGAAAAGGCAATCTGAGCTCACTTTGAAGAAACTGCAGTAGCCAATCCCAGAGGTTTTTCAAGTTCAGAGGTAGGTTGCGTTTTTTTCTCCCATGGTACTTAATTTCTTGGAAAACTTCTGGTTTTTCTGCTGCTGAAAAATATACATAAATAGCAAATACCTTTCATCTCACTTTGATGTGTAAGAATACGCGTTCTGCATTCTTATTTTAAACAAAAGGAAGAAACAGTCCTGCAAGGTCTTCCAGCTCAGTCTACCTGAATGGATTGCTTGAATGGCAGAAAACATCCCCCTTTACAGCTGATTCCTGAACATAATATCATTCCCATTTCCTCTGACTTGACCATCCCTCCTTTTCCCAGCAAAAACACAGACTAGACTCGTACAAGGCCACACACATTTCTTCTGTGAGTCTTGCTTCCAGAGTCAGCAAAATGTCAGCATGGCTCTATGTATCAGCAGAAAGCCTTAATTAAGTTGGAGGGAGTATCTCTAGTCACAATAAGCTCAGGCCTTTGCTTTAGAACTTTACTCCACCAGGCAGCCTTCTGAGACTTTTTGTCTTTGCAGGCACATCTATGAAGCACGACATGTAAACTTCTGAGATTAATTGTGTCCAGGTGGAAGGCTAGCATTGCTGTGTGAGCTCAACCTCTGCCACTGTAGGGAGACATTTTCTGCAACCAAGGCTAGTTCATCCAGAATCAGCTCAGCAATGAGCTTTCAGGGCACCCCCCTGTACATCTAGACAGAGCCCAGGCATCAGCAACACTTCAGACAACATGTGTTTTGAAAAGACTAGCTGGAGCTAGCTAGTCTTTATTTTTTATTTTTTCCCAGAAGAAGCTATTCCTTTTCTGTGCCTGTTCTGCATGAGGGCCATGACTTTCTTATTTTCTTAGTCTAAACTCACTGCAATCAAAATCAGTTTCTCTAAAAAGGTTCATGGTCCTTTTTGAGACCTTTGCCAAGAGTTTTCTGAGTCTAAACACCCTGGATGCCCATCTGAAAAATGAGCCTTCCTTGCAGGAAGAACAGCAAAAGTACAGAGTGTTTAATACACAAACTGAAACCTCGAGCTGAGTGAGAAGCTCTGTGTGCCTACAGTACTGCTGCACTCCCCAGAGGTGATACTCAAGTCCCAGTCACAGGGCACACTTCAGTGTCAAATCCATGTTCAGTGCCATGTGTTCTTCAATGCATTGTGCTACAGATATGTTCTCACTCTGGAGACAGGAGAGGTCACTCAGAGCCATCAGCCTGAGCTTTGTGCAGAGCTATACAGCAGTGAACCTGTGTTTGGAAATATGCCACTAACACTCACACATGGCAGCACTGGTTTCCTTGGGATATTAGCAAGGGTGCCACTGCTGAAAAATCACTGCAGTGTTTTGAAATGTATTTCACACAAAAACTTCAAGAACTGACTACGATAAAAACAAATTCACTTTTTAAGATATTAGTTTTATAATAAATGAAAAAATACATATAAAAAGAAAGAAATTGTTTTCTACTTTTTTATAAGTAGAACAAACCAGTTCATCCTCACTTTCATTGATGGGATTCCATTAATTTCAGTGGGGTTATTTCTCATTTTCACTAGCAAAAGTGAAATAAGTGTTTAGTTCAAATTGACTCAAGTATCACTAAGGCACTTGACTATAGATCTGAAAGTGTTTCCAGTTAACAAAGGAGTTCTCTTCCTGCAAGGGTTCTGAGCTTGTAAATGAACATCATTTTACCTAGGTGTACTACAAAAAAAACTCTGTGTAAAAACTTGTAAGGTTTTGTTCATTAAGGAACCTGAACACTCCTTATACATAGATATTATTTCTCAAAGAACCCAAAGCCATCTCAGTTCACACAGACATGTTTATTTGTAAAGTCCAGTCCATTCACCCTCACCCCATTACTTCACTGACATATTTATCTAACTCTTGCTTGTTCAGTGTGCAACATAATTTTATCACTACTCAAGTTTCTTCTGCCAGAAGTTCATCCAAAGAATCTTGTTTACCACCAATTCATAAACACTCTATATCTCATTCCGCAAAGCTTAGTGCTCTCATAGATATGATGGTTTCCATATATGACTTGACAAAAGCCTCACATATTTAAAAAATTGCCCATTTTTTCCCACTATATCAGCTTGGCCTAAAAAAAGGCAGCACTTGACCCTACAAGCCTTGTCTTGATAGCCTCTTGTTCCCTTGGTTTTTCAAAACCTGACTAACCTCGGCAACAGATTGAAGAGTAGCCACATCCATAAAAAACAGGCAGTACTGAATTGTCCTGAATGGCCTCCTGCTCACATCATTTGCACAGTAGGACCATGGGTGCATTTTGGCATTTTAGAGCTGCAGGAGGAGAAGAAAGAGCACACAGCCTGCAAATAAATGTGGCCCATTCAGCCACACATTGCACTGAGCCCCAGTGACTACAGAAAAAAAAACATTCTGTCTAGAGCAGTGGAGCTGTGATCCCTCAAAAAAAAAAAAACCAGAGCATTTAAACAGTCACAAATCAAAAAGAATAATTTATCCCAAAGCATCTTCCACTAGGTGAGAGGGAGTTTTGTTCTTTTGGAACAACAGCAGCTTCTCTTGGTGACACTGCAGGATTTCAGTAAATGCAGTGTGAACAATGTGGAAGATGGCTGAAAGACATTGATAGCCACAGACAATATTGCTCTGTGCTGAGAAATGCATCAAGAGTGAAGGTGAGAGACAAAAGCTTCAGAAAAACATAAAAAGCAAGAGAGGCAACCACTCACATGAATAAACACATGGATACAAAAAATGCCAGGACGTGACTTTAGAGCGGATTATTAAACATTTTCCTAATTTTTTAAATGGACAATGCCTTATGACATTTTCTTGCACATCGAATTGTTACAAAAAGCAAATAAAACCCCTCAAAATTATACATACATACATGCAACTGTTACAATTAAAAATGAGTTTTCTCCTGTAGGCTCCTTTCTGATGTGCTCCAACAGTCAGCAATATGGAAACGCCTTCTAACATCAGTGAATTGATTCTATTTATACTCCATTGTAGCTGCAGATGGAATTATATCAATTTGTTTCCAACTGATTACTTCTTCAGCTCAGCAGGTGGGAGTTCTGTACACAGACTTGACCCAGTCAATAGAATGGCATGTTGACTTCTGGGGCATTGCACCAAACTTGAAGTTAATAAATCTGTTAAAACTTGGTGTAAAACTTCTCCTTCATCATAACTTGACTGTATTTGAATCTTTCCACAGACTAACAGCTTCTCTATATATTTAAACTAAGGCTAGACTGACAGCCTCCTAAGACTACCATAATTTAAGGTGCTGTCATTGCTATTACAATAGATATGGAAACGAGGAGGCAGTTAAGAATTTTTAGTGAAGAATCACTTGAATGAAGGGAAATGCCTTAACTCAGAAAAAAAAAGTAAATTAATGTTTGAGAGCATATTTTTAAAAGAAAAAAAGAAGGAGCTATTTTTGAGCTTCTAAAACTCCAGGAAATGACATGAAAGAAGGACATGTAAAATGAAATAATAAAACCTAAGGAAAGCAGCAAGTTGAGAAATAAAAAAAAAAGTATAATCCACTTTAAATAAAAAATAAGTATAATCCATATTTAATACATAAAATAGCTGGTAATTTAAGAAGGATGTATATACATCAGTTTTCTTGGATAACTGAAGTTGTCATTTCTCAATTGAAGAGCTTTTTGCCACTGTCTGATACTCTGTAAAGAGCATTTGAACTCTGTGAGTTATATTGGTGTTCTGGAGTACTGCACCACAGACTGAAATGTTATTCTAGATCATGCCTATTAGTTTAGATCTCACAGAATAGAGCTGAAAGCTCTGATGTCATTCAAGCCATGCAACAGAAGATAATATCATTAGCTGAATTATCACCATATATACATCTGCTTAGGAAAAATCAAATCAGGCTACAATAGGAATTTTACCAGAGTAAGAAAATGGGGGTTGGCGTTACACATTTAATGTGTTCCGTGAAGTAAGCTACAATATTATACTTAGTCATATGATATGACAGAGGGTGTTACAGGTTAATTACATGTTATGTACCTCTAGCTTTGACATTACTGACTACACAATAGTCATAACTTTAGCATTAAAGATGCAGTCATGCTGTGTATGCTACGAAATTAATTTGTATTTACACAGTCTTCACATCTTTTGGTAAAATGGTGAGTTGCACTTTCCTTAAAAGCTCGAGGATTCAGAATAAAAATGGTAAGTCTTCTCCTTCCACTTTATAAAATAATTTTATTTTTATTAGACACACTTTGTAAGGAATGTTAAATGAAGTAAATAGTAGACATCTGACGTCTTATTACCAGTTGTTTGTTATTTTAAGACCATAGACTGCACAGAGTAATTCCTGACTGACAGTGGTGAAAGTGAGAACTGGACCTTTCAGAACTGCATTTCGTTTGGAGAGGTCTATCGGTGCAACAGTAGTAATTCCATTATACTAATGATGAGTTTTATGTGGCATTGTTGGTTTTTACCTGCACTAACCCCTTGGATATCTGTGGAATATTTCTAAAGAGCATGCGAAAGGTTACCAAAAAATGCAAGTTCAAATATTTTATGTATAACAGAATAAGTAAGTTTAACTATCAAAGGGCTCAGACCTTAAGTGAAAATACTTTATGTATCTACAAGCCAAAACCTGTTGAAGACAACTACCTCTAATGCAACAGGACACATTTAAACAAACATTGAGTTCAAAATAATTCACTAAATAATACTGCTGTCAGAGTTAGTCTATTTGACATTTACCCATTTTTACCCTGGTAAAAGTTCCACAGGGCGGCCAGATCAACATTAATTTAGAAACTACCACAAATGGACAAATAATTTAGAAACTACCACAAATAGACGAATAATTGACTCAGCATTTTTTTGGCTGAACTTCTCTGAATTTTGCACTGATGCTTTTACCCAGCAAACAGAAAAGGGAGGTGAACAAGCATCACCTCAGTGGTATGAAGCTAGACAGGTCATATACAGAAAAACTTCCAGTCACAGCAGTGTGGGAATCAACAAAAGTTCATGTGTGCAAACAGGATAGCTCTAATAAGAGCACTGAATGTTCAAGCAAATTCACACAGTGCACTCTTGAGATGAGAGAGGCCTCTGACAGATGGACATAGAACCTAAAACCCAACTTACAATAGTTTAACAGAAACTGAGTAAGGAACAGCAGAATCACATTTTCCTCTGAGCATGAAGGACAGAGTTGAACAGGTAAACCAGCAACACACCCCACAAACGTACACACACAGGTACACCCTGGAGAAGGCAGCATCACTCACACTCACAGGCAAAACCAAGTCAGGACCAGAACTGCTCAAGGCACCACTGAAACTCTGGTTAAAGCAAGTCAAAACAGTAACAGATGGGGACCCAGTAATTCTAAGTGGTCCAACTATTATTTTGCTGCGTATTTTCAAGAGCTGAAAGCTCACAAGTGATAAAGACTTGATAAAGGTACTGGAACAGGTGGCAATGTTTGCCAAGTGCAGCTAGGATGAAAAATGATTGAGAAATGCTCATATTATAATTACAGGGTGGAGGTCCACTTATCAATTTCCATGTACTTTCCTTTTCTGTGGGGGCTGGGGGGAGGAAGAGCACAACAGCACCATCTTCCCAGATCTTTTCTCTTTTGAAAATAGCAATGAACAAATAAGGGAGCCAGCTGGACGCACCAGCCAGCAGTACACATTAACATGCATGAAACCTCAATTATGGAATATCCGCCAACTTCTCCAACAAGCAAAAGGAGAAGATGTGGCACAAATTCATTTCGGAAGTGGCATTCGTGGCCTTATAGGGAAGCGAAGAGGATGGAGCTGATACCCGCGGCGAGATCCTTACGTCCAGCTCCCGGCCTGGGCTTGCCGTGCCTTGGGCAGCTGCTGTCGGAGGTGGTGATTCTGGCGACAACCGGGCACCAGAAAGCCGCCGGTGCCCGCGGCAGGCCACATCACCCTCTCTCCCCTGAGCAAGCCGACCAGCCTCGGGAAAGGAAGATGCTCTTGCAAGAGGGCGGGCAGTGATTCCCGCGGCTCGGACGGGCATCCCCCGAGCCGGGAGCTGTATCCCCGCCGCCGCCCCCAGCCCCGCAGTGCCCGCAGGGCTGCCCCAGCACGGCAGGGATGCTCGCCCCGCCGCTCGCCCAGCCCAGCCCGGCCCGGCCCGCCGCCCTACCTCGCCCGCCCGCGCCGCCGGCCGTGGAGTTGCCGC
>VZRF01002592.1:32255-63927 GCA_013396875.1 Vireo altiloquus
CCCATGGGCGCTGCCCTGGCCGGCGCTGCGCCCGCCGGTGCGGTGCGGTCACGGGAGACAGCCGGCAGCGGGCGGAGCCGGGTGGGAGATAAAGCCGCGGGGACCCCTCCTCCTCCTCTTCCTCCTCCTCCTCCTCCTCCTCTCCCCACCCATCGCCCGGGAAACCGCCGGCCCCGAGAGCCGCTCACCGGCCCCAGCCCCTCACCGCAGCCCCTGCTCGTCCCCGAGGAAAGCCACACCCCGCTTCCCGGGCTGTCCCCTCGTCCGGACGGGCTGGAGATGCTAAACCGGAGATGTGGCTCAGCCCAGGCTCAAGCCTGCAGGACTCCGAACGACCTCCACCTGCAGGCAACAAGCCCAGAGCCTCCGCGGGCAGCGGAGATGCTCCTTGGCTCACACGTTTCACGGGAGCTTTGGGACACCCCTCATTCACCAACGGGAACATCGATGTAACCACAGGACCGAGCTGCAAACCCTACAAATGCTATCAATAACATCCTGTTCACTATTTTAAGCAAGTCTTCATCGATTGGTTTGGGTATTTCCCGTCTTAAAAGAAACATGGTGGTGAAGCGGAAGACCCATGGAGTTGAGAAGAGCTACCAGATTCACTTTCCCCAAGTAATATCAGCAGCACTGAGAAACATGAAAGATAAGTTCACAAATCCTTCAAGCAATCAATTTCATTCAACATTTGTGTCATTTACCAAAAAGAAATTGACTTTCTGCTAACCTGAACTTGTCTTCCACACAGAGAAATAAAATACTTTAAAATCTTGATGGCTTGGTTACTCTTCTTCTGTCCTCAAATGACCAGGAAGCTGAAATCTAATGGATACATCTAGATACATCTGCAAATACTCTGCATAGATCGATAGATACTACTGCCACAACATATTTGTTTAAGGGCTTAGAAAGAGGTTTTAGGGGTGTCACAGAAACACCAGTACGAGCATCACATAAGTACATGACTGATAATTGTCTGCTACAAAAGGACCAGATATAAAGTGCTGCTGCCTGATCTTGCGGTCTGTTCAGAGAAGGGGGGAAAAAAAGACATAACAATTCTCTTACAGGTTTCTCAAGAAGTACACATTAAAACAAAGCAGCTCCATAACCAGCAAAGATAATAACATCCAGTCTCCTATAGATTTTTGCCCTAGGGAGGAACACCTACATGGGCTCACTGATGTTCACCTCAGGACTGGGTGTAAGATCTCTCTCCTCTGACTGGCCACCTATTTTCGTGTCAATTGTAGAAAGTCATTATTTTCAGGGTCTTTGTCTATACCTTCCTGGCAAATCACCTGAACGTGAATGATCAGCACAAAATTTAGTAAGACAGGGCTAACAGGTGCATAGGTACGGCCACATAATTCCTTCCCCACCAACAACCCTAAAGCAGACAGCACAAATATGTGAATTTTTCTTCAGAAAAAATCTCACGAAGGCTCAAAACCACCTCTTTTTGATGGCCACTTTTCTGAAATTCACACATAGAAAAATAAACCCTCAGGCCAAGCTTTCAGCACAAAGCATCAGCCCAAAGCAAATTTTTAACGGCAGAGTTAAGAAGGAACAAAGGATGCTCTGAAAGCAAGGCTAAAAGATATGATGCTTGAGGCCCCATGTGGTTTTCTAATATAAAAATAAAAAAAAATCCCGGCAACCCACACTGACCAGAGGCTTGCCACATTTTGAGGTATCTATGAACGTGTTTTTAATACGCAATTTACCTTGGAGGAAGCAGTTGTGATGAGCACAGAAGCCAAGCCATGTCCTCACATATTAGAAGAGGCAGCTGGGAGGCAAAAGTCCCCTGGAGATGCCTTGACACCAAGCCATTGCCCTGGCCACAGGGAGAAGATATGAGGCTGGTTCAGAAACCTGCAGTGGTATTAAGGATGACAGAAAAGTGATGTAACTCCTAAGTGCTCTCACTCCTCCTACGAGTTCAGTGTATCACACACAAGCCAAGCACCCTGTGTGCACAAACCAAGGGCTGCATTAAGTTCAGTAAGGCAATAAACTGCCAGCACACCCATCTGAAGCTGGAGTTAGTAGCAGTTTTAGGGGACTAAAGACAACGGAAATGTGATGTATTCCTCTATATACTGTCTGGGATTGTAATGAGTCAGCCCTCTCTCGGCAGCTCTATTGTAGTTGCCTCCTACTACAAATGAGAAGACACACTTCAATTTCAACTTTACTTGTGTTTTACACAAACAGAGTATTTCACTTCATTACTGAAAATCACTGGTAGCAAAATACAGTCACCTAAGCAAGTTAATGAAATGAACACTTGACATTAGGGGAAAAGAGCGATGTGTTCCCTGCATCAGCAAACTCTTGGTGTCTGCCATCACACACCCTGTGTATGTCATCTCCTCTGAGGAAGACTGGGAGATATATGGATGTGAACTTCTGTGTTTCAGAAGGTGTAGTGAAAAACTATTTTGTTATTCTTTCCCAAAATCAGCAAACATCTTACCTAGCTGGGAAAACAGGTTGATCAATGCGATTATCCAAATCTGAAATTCTGGTAATTTTCTCTTTTTGGACATTTTTGCTAGTCTGAGTGTTTAAAATACAAACAATCTGTCTGTCAAGGTGGTATGCAAGTCGATGGAAAAGGATCTTTATACCCCATTACTCCTGGGTATTAGGGAACAGCCCTTACCTGCGCAATAATGTGTACTTTTCAAAATCCTTTTTTATGTCAGTATCTACACAGAAATCTTTTCCATCCATTATTTCTTTCCAAAAATCATTTGCTTACAAAGGCTTGGATCTCAGTTTATCCGAGTATAAGAGCTGGACTTTGATGATCCTTGTGGGTCTCTTCCAACTCAGGATATTTTATCATTTTATAGAAAAAATATAGTGCTAATTAGCATCTTCTGCATATTTTCTTTTGAACAGTGTCTTTTAGATATGGATGTTCTCAAAACCACAAATGTCCTGAAAAAAATGTGAGTTCTTCATCAGTAGTTAGCACAGTGAGATAAACTTTTTCCTTAATAAATCTTCAACAGAAATTCAATTTAGACCAAACTTGCCCTCTTTAAGAGTTGCACTGCAAATATGTGCTCAGAGTTTACCAACCCAACCACCTTGTTCACGGCTGATCCTCAATTCCATTGTTTTCAGGTTCTAATTCCCATGTTTTCAGGCTACCTTGTATTATGTTTCTCCCTGGACAGTTTTACAGTCTTGCTACAGCACTGCTGTTTTCTAGCAGGCAACCTGGGCTTGTAGGTTTCACTGATTTCTTTAAATATTATGGTACAGCATAGATGGTGCTTGCAAACACTTAGCCAGTAAAGGACAGACAGTTACAACTCAACTTCCCAGTAAACCTGCAAGGATGATTCTTCTTGAAAATCCAGTAGTCCAAGCCCCAGTCTAACAAAAAAACCCAGTCTTGTGTCATCTGGGGGTTGTTTGTTTTACATGTCAATAATAAAAAAGACCAATACATCAAGATACTAAATTATTTACATTAATATAAAGAGGGGGGAAAATCAAGAACTTATTAGTAAAAGGTGTCATGGTTCCACAACCCTTGAAGTTGAAAGGGAAACATGGAGAAGATCTCTACATTGCTGGGAACATTTCATTCTTAACAAAAAGGGTTAACTAATTTGATTTGGGTTACAGAAGCCAAATGACAATCATAATGAAACCCAGAGGGCAACAAAAAGAAAAAAAACCACAAGCCCCCATGTTTCTACACTATTTCTTAATAATGGCTATATTGTGAAAGCTCTTGGTCACATCAGGCTGACTCCAACTGTGCAAGGTACCATCTGGACACAAAATGAATGTTCATCTTCGCTGGCAGTCAGAAAGACAAGAAATAGCTGATAGATGAGATAATAGAGAAGCCAAAGTAGGAAGCAGTGAGATAGCATTACTATTTATAAAATTGATGTGCCTAACAAGAACAAAAAAAAAAAAAAGCTGTATCAGGTCAAAGGAAAGATCCACCTTATTCAGGATCCTGACTGATAGGACTGAAAGAACACAGGAAACTCACACGGTATGTGCCCCCAAACTCTCCCATCTTCCAGCATTTGGAGGTCACAATCTGCCTGAGGCAGATGTGGCTTCCACGTTTTAGCAACTCTTAACACATTTCTCTTCTATGAACCTGTTCCACCAACCCTTGAACCCATATAAGACCCTGGCACTCAAAGCATCCTCTGTTCCACCTCTCAGCCACACATGAATTGAAGAACCTACTTTTGTATGCTTTGAGCCTGGCTGCTGCCCACCTCAGCTGTTCGTGGTTTGTTCCTCGTATCAGGATAAACATTGAAGAATCAATTCCTCACCTCACTCCATTTATGATTTTTGTTCTTCATAGCAGAATAAACACCAAAGAATCAATATGCCATGTCCCCTATCCTCACCTTTAGTTAGCAGCAGTGATAGCAAGTTGTCACTTTCTGGCAGTTGATCAATAGGTAGTTAAAACACTTTGAAAAAGATTTTCTGTGGAAGGATTTAGAAACTCCATTCTAGAGACAAGGTTCTGCTAGTAATACCAAGTTTATATGAGAAGCAATGAAGGGACCTTGCATGGAAAGAGCAGCCAAACTGCTTTGCCCATTATAGACTTCTTGAAATCCCTGTGGTGTGTCTCCCCTTGCACTCCTTGTTAGCAATGAGAAAATGTGATAAAGAGCTTTCTATAAGCCCCTCTCTCCCTTTTTCTGGCTGCCTGGCAGCCCCACAATCACCAAGGGAGTTTTTCAGCACCAGTCCTACACTCCTCTGAGCTCTGAGCTGGTCTTGCCTCACCTTGAGCCCAACACTGTAGTGAGCAGCCCACAGACAGGCCAGCTCCCATCTAACCTTAAGTGATCCACATGGGCATTATTTATCATGGCAACATAGTGAGGAATGGAATCAAACTGCAAGAACTTAGGAGGAAAAGCAATTTGTCTTTCTCCTTGCAGTGACAGTGGAAAAAATGACTTGAATATATATTTTAAATGAAAATGATGACTCCTTCTATTAACAAAACCCCATAAAACAAGTGAAATGTATAGGTTTATAAAGGTCCGTGGAAGCAGACTTAAAAAAGCAAAAAAAAAAAAAAGGGTATTTGCCAAGACCAAGGGTTTTCTTTCATCTTAAGTCAAGATTTGAATTTACCTATCTGTTCCTGGTCTCATGGAATTCACTAATGAAATGCTCATTATTGGGCCAAATCAGACATGAATTGAGATAAAATCAACAACTTCTCCTAAAACATCTAGTAAGCAATGAGCAAGGAACCCACTGGCCAGCCAATAAGTGCCAAAGAAATGTGAATATTCTTCTAGTGGATATGCCAGCTTTACAGAAATTTCTGCGCCTCCCCCTCCCCCCACCCAGGCTCTGACAGAACAAATAACAATAAATTTTGCAAAAATTCTTTCTGAATGTGATTATTGTCCATAGTCCTGAAACCCCCTTTGTTTTAAAAGCTTAGGGGGCATATGATTCTTGGCTGATTCACAAGGTAGAAATGGAGCTCAGGACTAAAACTTTCAAAGGTAAGTTGATAGGGGAGAAATAAGTCATAATTCAATGTTCACATCAGTGTTACATCTCTTCCTAAAAAGTCTAGATTTTAGCACACAGACCTGAAGAATTTGCTGTTGAGCTCAGCTATTACCTCCTGTCTGTAAAGATTTTTCTTTCAGAGTTATTTTCAGGTGCCCTTGAAAATAACAAATGGCCAGATGCTTAAATTGGACATTCAGAAACAGCTTGGAATCCTTTCTGTGCCCAAAAGGTTGATATATATGATGTACTAGATTCTTCTATTAGAGGTTTTACAAAAATACAGAAGATAAGTAAGAGTGCTTCTTACCTCTAAGATCACTCAGGCTTCATTTTACTCTCTGGTAACAAACAGCCTCCCAAAGCTCTATTCCAGAGGAGAAAAGCATCTTACTCTCTTATTTTAATATACTATGCAGACACATTAATCTCTTTCCCCGTCTCTCACTTCATAAATTAATTTGCAAGATGCAGCTAAATCAGCTTTTACAAAGACAGGATCACAAAATGAAGAGATGAAAAAATGGCAAAATGCTAGGGAAAGGACCTTTATACTGAGCTGTCACGAAGATGCCAGTGCAGCAGTGCATCTTTTTAAAACAAAGTGTGTGCATTGCTTTGGGCACACACTTACCTAAAACACACTTGCTCCATTTGAAAAGCCTAAATTAGTACTCGAGCAGTGTAAGACAACTGGATCCAGATCCATGAGAGGAAACTCTCTTTTCCTCAGAACTGTGTATGAGAAAGGCACATCTCTTGTTTGGAGTCCCACACTTTTATTTCAAGAGGCCCTTCTGCACACATAGCTCTTATTTGTGCAGTACCGTGGGAAGATGATATCCCTGCTTTATTATGTTTTATTTTCATGCACTTTTTCAGATGTCAATTCTTCCTCTGTTGTTGATATAAATTTCCATTGCAGTTTTCCACACATAATAATTGCTTTTGCCCTATATTGGTAACGATGCCAACCAGCACAGTCGCTGCCTTGTTTTTGTATGCAGTGTGCCTGCAGACTATAGAAACAGCAGACACATCCTCACCACGAGCAACGTCTTCATCAAAGCTGTGTATTTATCCACCTCTGCTTAATTAATACCTTAGCTTTTGAAAACCTAGGGAGGCTAAAATTTGCCAGTCTTTTTACAGTAGCTATATATAGTTCACACTGACTGGGACTTTCCTAACTTGCATGTGCCATTTTATTGAAATAAGAGAATTTTGCTTCAGCAAATACTGTTCAGGCTAAGAAAAGATAAATGTACATCAAAACAGCACCTCTCTATCTAAATATGGGTTTAATACAAGAGGATGCTAACAGTTTTGATTAACCAAAGCTTCTGTCATACTAGGCACACAGTAAACAGTTCTTACAATTAGCAACATGGAAGCAGTGTGTGTTAGGTTAAAAAATAGGCACCCACAAACACCAACTATATGTTGTGCTTTGACTGCTTTTTACACACAATTTTAATCAGAATGTGGTTCTTGACAGATAAAGTACTAGCAATTTTTAAGCACTTGAAGAAGGCTCTTGTAGGAATAATTTCAAATATTTGAGCAAAGTATTTGTACCCATGAAATAAAACAAACTGTAAGCAATCAATAGTAGTTACATGATGTCCTCACACAATGTTCTCATAGGAGACATCCTTTCAGCACCTGTATAAGGGTGACAAACTCCTCTCATTTATATTAATAAAAATTAAGCAATTCCCCCTTGTTAAACACAGAATCAGCTTTTGGATCCACAAGTAAAGGCAAATGGTAGAGAGACATAGAAATGAACAGTTTGGGAATTTCTGCATTAAATACTTCATCTAGTTTCATTTATTCCAGGTTTAACAGCAAAATGGAGGCAACATATCAAAACCATCTGTTCCTTAATATATACCTGGAATTATTCCCAAAACACTGGTGTTTTGTTTATTAGTATTTGAATTGCATTTCAAAATTCATTACTTGGGGCTCCTAAAATGCATGGAATTGTGTGAAAATGATGAACATAACTTAAAATAATAGCTGCGGAGATTTAATCCTTTGATTTCTGACAGTGAGCATTTAGGATTCGAGGACTTGCTTTTCTCTTTCCTCCAGAATGAGAAGGGCCAGTCCTTTTCCAACCAATCCCAAATCTCTCCCATCTCATAATAAGAAGCACATGTCACTTGGGGAGGCTCTGACAGGGAGCTGACAGCCTGGAACCCCCTCACAGCAAACCTGCCCTCAGAGGCTGCAACATGGTGAAACCACAGGTGCTGGCAGCACCAGTCCAAATGTACAACAGCATAAACAACAAGAGATCTGGACTCAAACCTAACAATGACCAGAGCACTTATTTGAAACGAAGCCACTGTTTTTTGATTTAGTTTTCAAAGCAGCGAACATTGCTCCATTTGGCAACGCTGCAACGCTACAACGCAGCGTAAATCAAATCTAACAAAACCTCTGAAATTCTGTATGCACAAGCAGTTCTGTTCAGGGGAGGGATGAAAAACTCTGGCAACTTCTCTTTTGTCACAGATTTCTTTCAAAGCATTTAAGTTAAACACTGATGAGAACATTTTCCATTGTATTATTATTCATGTTCTCATAGTAACAGACATGATACTGCTCTTCTGTTTGGGGCATTTTTCTTTTTGCTATTTCATAAAAGTTTGATTCGAGAGGGTGAAAAACTAATTAGAAACCATTGGACCCTTCTAAGAAAAACCTATGCATATTATTAGGTGCTGTTGACTCTGACTGCAGTACATGCTTTCTGCATGCTTCATGGTTTTCACTGAGATACTTGCTGACCTAGGATCTTGTCAGCACTTATGTTTACAGAGTATTTAAAGATAATGACTGTATGTGACCCTTGAACTAAATGTTCTGGTTTCAAAATGTGAAAGAAAAACAAAGAAAAGCAATGTGTTACCATAAATGAATTTGAAAGAACTAGGAAACTATTTACTGATCCAGCCAACATTTATATGCCTGATTAATCTCCAGGAATCTGACAGGCTGAACACAAGTTTCTAAGTTTGCAGGACTGGAGCTGGGTTGTCAAGTGCACAGGTAACACACGGCATTGCTACAGGGTTACGAACCACCTGCCTGCACGGCAAATCACATGATGGAAAGCTGAAGGGTGGGGCAGCTTCTCGGCTGCAAAGCAAATTCTGCACATGTTCAGGTGCCTGTGTGGTCATATATGGAGGGCAGTTTATAGCCCAAAAGCTGCCCACAGCCTGGTGAGATAGTTCACCTTGCTTGCACCTTGTTCACAGTGACCTTCACCCTGGGAAAATACTGAGAAAGGTTTGCCATCTGGAAGAATAATTTTGCTAATAGCAGCAATCATGCCCTGCTGTCAGCCTCCTAGGGGCTGTGCTCTCTCACCCATGCTGTAAGGGCAGCACACCTTGGAAAAAAACACTCCAAGAGCTACAAAGCTACAAAAGGCAATGACAATATGTGGCTTGCAACCTCCCCTAGAATGCTTCAACTCTGCTCCCCTCATACTCTTCACTGGCCCCTACAAAAGCAATTCACCAGCACGTCACGGTGACAACCCTGCCTCCAGCAGCATTGCTGGATGGAGTGTCCCAGTGCACGTGCTGCAGAATTCCAGCTTTCTGGCAAGCCCTTCATTTGCAGCAGTAGGTCCAGTCATATGACAGGAAAGGGTTTCCAGTATTTGGCTTTCTCCAGACAGCAGAAGAACTTTTAAGTAGCTGCCACGGGAAGAAAAATTGGAAACATCTGATCTTGCGACACTGGAAGCATCTGAGCACTGTGGAGGAACACAGAACTCATGAGAGGGTTCCTGCTGAGCTGGACTGGGGATGTCCAGACCTGCTGCCTGGGCAGCAATGCAGCACTGCATTTTCCTTGTACGACTGCACTTGCTTGTATGCTTGTGCTTGTCTTGGCAGCCTGCTGGGAGGGGTCACTGCTGATTGTGGTATCGGTGCCCATCTGGGTGCTGCTGAGAGTTTCCTTATTGCTTTCTGTATCAGCCTCTGGGGTTTTTGCTGTTTCTCTAAAAATACAAAATGACATGCTACTGCATCACCACATCCTGCTCTGCCTTTGCCCTGGGCAGCACAGGCAGGCTCTGCTCAAGGGGGAAGCAGGCAGGAGAGCTGTTTGGGGCCTCTGTGCTCTGCAGCAGCCTCAGTTATGGACCCAGACCCCTTTGTGCTACGCTGTGTATGGAGAACAAAAGGAGTCCAAACAGAAAGCAGGAAGACCAAAAAGGATATAATCACGCTGGCAGACTTTTGTGGACTTCTAATAGGCCTTAAGATATGTTCTGCTATATATAAATGTTAAGACATTACAACTCAGCCTTTGTAGCCTAACCAGCCATAGAAAGATGCAAGGGAAGGTGAATCAAAGGGAGTGACCAGAATAAATAAGACAACATAAACTTTTCAATTGTGTTGTTCAGAAGGAAACACGAAAGTTCAGGGCCTGAGTGGTTCATGTGATCTCATGATAAAAAAATTAAACCAAGAGCTGGCTTTAGACACAGTGACATTAAGCGCATTTACTTCTGATAATTGTATTGATGTAGCAAAGACTACAAAAGCAGGTTCCCTCTGACACTAAATTGACAGTCTTTTCTACAGATCCAGCCTGCATTTGAATATGGTATTCTGACTTTTGGTAACCTCTGTGCCAAACCTCTGTGCACTTCATAATTATATGTCAGGCATTAGATGTCTCTNGCTCTGTGCCAAACAGGTTATTTATTGGCACTTCATAATCATATGTCAGGCATTAGATGTCTCTTATTTTAATGTACAGAATCATAGCAGATATGCATTTCTTTGATGAAGTACCTGTATTATTCTTTTTGTCACTTCTTGTATTTCACCCAAAGATTTTTCAGCGTTCCTCAGACAGCCCAGAACTCCATTGGACCACCACCTGAAGCAGAAGGTTAGGGAGCAACATACATCACAAAAAGCACAGCCAGAAGGAGGAAGGAGCCTGTATATTGACATTTTCACTGCAAAAACATGAACATTTTAGCTTAAAATATTCCAATAATTCTCCAATGAACTATCCACCCTCTCACTGCTCCTGTTTCTTGCAAAGCAAATGCAAACTGTTAAATCAGATGCCCTCCATCAGATAGGCCCCCAAACAAAAATTCATGGCAACACTGAGTCCACACAGCACAGGGCAGAGGCAGGCGTGGAGGAAGGGGTGGCAACACCTCTGCCTGGTATTGCCATCAGTGACTCCATTTGAAACCATGTTTTTATTCTGCATCTGGGTGGAGGCTGCTGCAGTGCTTGGTAACATGAGGGGACTTAATTGTCCTTAAATTACATGAAATTAAAGATGGCAGTTATACCCTTCACCTTCAATGAGGTTTTAATTAGATCCATCCCACCAGCCTGCCCATCTGTGCATATCCATTTTGGCATATTACTAATGTGTTTAATGGAAATAAACAAAGCCATGTGTTTTACGTTAAAACAAAGAACATGACATCTTGCTTACACAGCAATTAATAATTTCAGTGGAATTTTATTTCAGCACAGTATTATGTTATGGGTCATACGCAAAATCACAAGATACTCCTTTTCTATGTCCAAGATATGTTCTGTACATCAGATGACTATTATTAATTCAACCAGTAATTTATTCAGAGACTATTAAAAAATTTGGTTTGGGATGCTTCTGGTAGGGGAAGTACTAAGAGTTTTTTTGCCATCTTTCAATTGTATTCATTTGAAGCGATTTGTTGCTACTATAATATAACATATCCTCTATATTTACATAGATATATTTATACAAAGCTGCACAAGTTATAGTAAATTATTACACATCTAAAAGTCATCTGCAGTTCAAGAAGTTTTGTTACTGAGCACAAAGAAAAATATGAGACACTTTGTTAAATGCACAAATAGACTCAGCTGACTCAGCAAACATGTGACTACCACACCACTGCTCAGAAATTTCTTGTAAAGTATAAGGTAGGAAGCCAAAAAGGAAGCACAATGCAATATGTTCTTTAAAGTTATAATGGAACATATGAGAAAGAAAACACAATGCAGTATGACTTACTCTGTAACTAGTCTAACCAGAAAAAAATAATTATAAGTCAGCTCTCCATTAATACCGGGTGGATTATCAAATTTGGAAATAAATTAGGCTAAGGATGCACAACAGCTGCCTTGTTTCCAAACAGGCCAATTAAAGCTGGCAGGGTTTATTAACTCACACACAGCACCATCCAGGCTTGGCACTGCTGCTTCCACCCCTGAGCTGGGCAGTTAGGCAGGAAAGCACTTGGGCAAGCCTGGAAGTGTGGCACTGAGAGCTTCAGTCCTGCAGAAGGCTCAGTCCCAGCTGCCACCTCACACCGTGGTCCTTCCTTGCCACATGGCCAGACCTGACTGGCTGGTTACCAAGGGATGTTCCTGGCCATCCTCAAACAGGAACAAGACTGTCCCATGTAAAAGCCCAAAGCCAGGTTTGAAGATGCACCAATTTCTGTGCGCCTACAGTAATACTGGAAGATTTTACATCATTTTGCCAAAAGATTTGTTTAGCAGACAAATACTGAATTTCCAGATGAATTCAAACTTTCTTCTTCTTTCCTTTAAAACTGATCATTCTCCTAACTATGAGATTTTTTGGCTACAGTCAGGCTTTTGCTGGAAGGAAGCATTGTCTTTTCTTCAAATCAGTACAATTAGTTTATCTAATTAATGACTTCATATTCAATGCTTGATTATTTATTGATTTTACCTGATGCCATGATTTCTCACTAATTTTATAAGCAGTATGTATCAGTTTAATTGCAGCCATTCCAGGGGTTTTTCCTTAAGTTTTCACACTCTAAGAGCCATATTTCTTAACATAATCAAGTCATCTGTAAGTTACAGAATACACACATACAAATTAATTGGGCTGCTTCCTGGCAGTGATCTCCAGCTCAGTTCACATGGCTGTGGCAGGTCTTCTGAGCATTCAGGTGACTGATCCTGGGTGCTGTGCCCACTGTTTCCCTACTCTCTTTCCATATGTACAATGTTCCTAGAATGGCTGTAAGAGTGCTTTTCACTAGCAAGACTTTCTGTAGTAGCTGAGTATGTTGCATTCAGTACCTGGATATGGAATATGGAAACTCAGGAAGGAAACCCAGAAACTGTGTTTTCTTGCATCAAAGAATGAGACACCTCTACCCAAAGGACTGCCAGTGCTCAAGGTACCTAACTTTTTTTATAATACTGCTAATGCTGTATAAATAAATTGTTGAAATGTTTGGTGGGTATGTGGGTTATTTTAATTCTTTCAAAAGCATTATTTGGAGTTACCAAAACTGAAGAATAATTCTTGAGACCCAATAAAACCAAGTGACTAGGAAATTCGTTTCAATTCCTAATAGGCAATTTTTTAAAATTCAAAACCACCTGGACTGTATCTGGAACATTCAATAAAAACGTTTTTATTGATTTATGAATAAGTAATCTGCCAAGTTTATAGCTGTGTAAGAAATGATGGAACAAAGAATGACAACAAGTAAAAAGCATCACCCTTCGGTAAGTTAATGAAGTGCTTTTTTGTTTTATTTAAATAAAACTAGTAGAACCTGTTCTGCAAATAACTATCCTTAAGTTCGGAATGACAACAGGCTTCCACTCTTGAACCTCAGACTAAACAAAGCCATCAAAAGGAAGAAGACAAAACCTTCCAGGTTATTGCACTGATGTGAAATAAAACCACAAACAACCTCGATGCTTTCCTAGTGAAGGAAATACTTCAACCCAATGGGTTGCGGAACTATTTCAAGACTAGAGGGGGAAAGAAAGAGGCAAGAGTTGTAACTAAATTATTTGGGAAATATGAAAAGGTGCCCTGAAGGTACTTTAACAGATACAGAAAATCTGATGAAGCATGGTTTTCTTGCTCTCATTGGATTTCAAATAACATTTTCAAAATCTCTGATGAAAGAAAAATAAAAACAGAGACTGACAAAATTGGCTCAGATGTGATCATGGATTCTTAAGCCTAATGCCTAACTATTGCCCTATTTCATATTCTGTAGAAAAAAAATCTCTGACCTCTTTTGGCCATTCTAAAATTCTCTGAAACATTATTATGATAAATACGTATCTATTTTTATTTTCTCTTTCTGTAAATACATACTGTCATCCTTGGTATTTTTGGTACTAGCTAGAGATTCTTATTATGGTTCAGTGTCTTTATTCAGGCAGGAAAAAGGACTGAATGTAAGACTTCTGTTCTTACTCAAAAGCCTGGAACAGGGAGTCCAGCTTTAGGACTGGTGGAGCAGTCCCACTGTTACGGCTTGGCACATTGGGTTAAAGGTCCCATCATAAGCTTCAGAAGTAATACCAATCAATGTCAGACACACAGAAATACCTTAGCCAAAATTACAGGGTTCAATGCTCTTTCTCGTACATAATTAAAACAAACAATCATCCAGCCAATCCGCAAAAAGTCTTTTAATCAGGAAAAAACCCCAATCTTTATTAGCAGTCACCTTGTCATATAAAATGCTTGCTATTGCTTAAGAATGAAAGAAGTGGAAAAATCCACTGGGACTTTGATGCAAAAGGCTGGCCGATATTAATGTTTGGAGCTCTTTTACAATTCAAGCTGCATTTTTTAAAATTATTTTTGTTCTTTTAAAAGGGGGAAGCAATGTGAGTTATCTGAAGATTGTGAAATTTCTTTGAAGATGCTAGCATCTTACACCAAGTATTTTTGTTTGCATATTCTGTTTAGTCGGCAGGATTCTTCCTCAAGTCTTCAGAAGTGGGTTTTGTTTTTTTGGTTTTTGGGTTTTTTTCTTAAATGAGATTCTGGATTTGAGTTCATCTCCATTTTTATCTAAAGGCACACTGGAGCAACAAAAGCTACAGCTGAATGACAAGAATGGAGCAACTTCCCTGCAAGATCTGTAACTCTGGACTTCTGGAGAGGCTATGGCACCTAAAAGCAATGGCCACCCTTCAAAAACATGTACATAATCAAATACTCACAGATCAAGTTGTGCTTACTTTGAAAATACTGATTTTGTTCAACTAAGCATCCGAATTAACGTCCAAATGCTGGAGTTATCCAACACAACTAAGACAGCACCGGGGCAGTCATAAAAACACAGCTCATTGCACGAAGGACCAGAAACTGGAAACGCATCCCTTCTAAGCCCCCAAGCTCTAAGGAGTTGCGGCGCCACTGGCCATGGCTGTGTGGGGACTGGCCCGCCACAGCGAGCTCCCAGTTACTCCTGCACACTTCGCCATGGACAAGAACAAATGCAGATGCCACAAGCGAGGGTCACTGATAAGCAAGCGGTTGGGATGATCCAACAAAATGTCCCTGCCGTGCACCTAAGGAGAGCACAGCAAAGGGCTCACCCACAGCGGGACGTCCTCAAGCCCCACAAGCTCAGGCTGGAGGGTGCGATCTTCCGCTGGTTTTTATCACACCCACGCACCGTCACAGCCTCTCTCAGCAGAGGGGGCATCCACGGCCCCCGCTACATCCCTCCTTTCGCCACCCGGCTCTCCCGGGTAGGGGCTGCGGGATGCCATCCAGCCACCCGCGCGGGGAGGAGGGCACGGGCCGCCCTCCATCTGGGACCTCCGTCCCGCTGCCCGCCGAGCTAATGGCGGCAGGAAGCCTCCCCCCACCGGCCCTCCCCGTGACTCGCTTCCTCCGGCGGACGGGAACTGGGCGGAGTGAGCGGCCCCGGCCCCGCCAGCCGAGCCGTCCAGCCGTGCCCGGTGCCTGCAGAGCGCCGTGGCCGCCCCCGCGGGGCCTGAGGGAGGGAGGGAGGGAGGGACGCTGCCGAGCCCCGCCGCCGGGGCGTGTCAGCGCCGCGCACCCCGCTCCTGCCAGCGCTCCGCCGCGCCGCACCACCAACATGCCCGCCGTCGACAAGCTCCTCCTGGAAGAGGCTCTGCAGGACAGCCCGCAGGTAGCGGCCGCTGCCGGGGACAGCCCGGCCCCCGTCTGTCCGTCTGTCCGTCTGTCGGTCGGTGTGACGCACCTGAGCGCTCGGTGCCGGCGGGCAGCCCGTGGGTCTGGCCGGGCCGGTGCGGGCTGACAGCTGGCGAGGGCCAGGGAGTAGCGTCCCGTGGCGGGGAGAGGGGTGCCGGGGGCGGTGCAGGGGCACAGGGCGCGGCAGCACGGCGGGCGGGGAAGTGGGTCAGGGTGAGCCCGGCTGTCGGGGAGCGCTGAGGCGGGCACAGGGCACCCGTGCGGCCGCCAGGGAGGTCTGCTGTTCCGCGGGGCATTCCTCGGGGGAAAAGCAGGCAGAGTCTGCTCCTGGAGGTCTCCTCCCGGGAGGAGGGCTGTCCTCCAGCGCCGGGGGCACTGCGCCCTTACTTCTCACCGCCCTCAGAGAAACTCCTGTGGCTTTTTCCTCGCACCGTCCCGCCGAGATGTGCGCTCGGTGGCTATAAGGGTTGCCCTGAGCAGCCGAGGTGTGTCGGGGAAGGACGGGTGGGCACGGCTCGGTGCGCCGGCTTCCCCCGAAGGGAAAGGGACACCTGTGCGCGGTGAGTCACCTGGCCACGGTGACAAAATGGGCTGGAGCAGTGTCACCGCCAGCGTGCCTGCTCCTCCTCAGGGGCCGCAGGTCAGATACAGGAGCTCCCGTGAGGATAAGTGAGGCAGATCCCACTGAAAATTATCTCCTTCTGAAGGGGTCTGAGGAGCGAGGAGGGGCGGTCGCCGCCCTCCCTTTCCCTTCCCGAGTGCAGGCAGGGGAGGACGTTCCTCCTTCGGCCCCAGCGCAGCGCCCTGTGCCCCGCTGCCGGGAGCCGGGATGTGCCGCAGCTGCAAGGGACCCCTGGGACCGTGGAAGGCCCACAGCGAGGAAAGTGCCGTGTCGTGGTGTGTTCAGGGGCTGGTTGGATGGAAGAGAGAAGCAGAAGGAAAGAGTAGAAAGTTCACTGAGGGATGGGGAAGGTGCGCTTGGGGACAAAGCGTGGTGCGGAGAGAGATACAGAAGTAGTTGGTGAAGCAGGGAAAGACGTGAGGGCAGGGTGGATCAGCATGGATCCGGCTCCCAGGTAGCCCTCTGTTGTAATCCTGACTCGTCTGCTGATGGATCAGGAGGAGGAATGAATAGGTAAGCTGCGAAGCAGATTGCTGCAAGGTGTTACAGTCTGTCATGAGACATTTTAAAGGAAAGATTGGAAGTGTACCTTCCAATTGGAAGTGTCAGGACTTAATGAGCCTTGGGTCTTACCTTAATTGCCTCATCTTATCCTGGTTTTTTGTAATTGCATGAAATCCCGTTCTAGTAAGAAAGATTTCCATCAGGTGTTTGATGTGGTGTATTTGTGATCGTCATTGAGAATTTTAAACACTGGATTGGAAAAAGCGTTGAGTAACCTGATGTTACATCAAAGTCAGCCCTGCTTGGAGCAGAGGTTTGGACAAGTTGACCTGCAGAGTTCCTTACCAGCCTGAGCTTTTCTGTGTTCCACAGTCTACCAGAATGTGCTAGATTTATTATGGGTAGTTAGTAACATTTTTAGCGTTAACCTCCCCACTGTGTCCTAAAGCTGAAGAACTTGACACGCAGGAGAAGTGAATTTACCTTTTCAGTCAACACTTCCTTCAGTGATTAAAAATGTAACACTGACTGAAAGCAGCTGAACGAGGCACTGAACTGAATTTGGAGGTCGTCGTCTTTCCTGTGTCCTGAAATGAAGGCTGTTGATATCTCCTTTGCAATTACTGGAATACCAGGCTGTGCATAAACCTGAGTATTGGCAGGATGTTTTGCCTTGATTTGGTCATTGCTTTTCATTCAAGCTCTACAACTTTCAGAAGGAGGGATGTTGTTTAATTTTTATAATGGCCCAGCATTGCTAAAATACATTCTTTTGAGGCAAGAAAGGAGGAGTGCGTTTTTTCAGTCTTTTATATTTTTATTACTATTTTCACTAGAAAGAGCTTTAGATTCACAAAATCAAGACAAAAAGTTAATCTCTGTTGCACAGAAATGAGCAGCATAGCATCTTACAGGATCATTTACTTTTGTGTGAAGGAACCTGATTCTCTTCTGCTCTGTGCAGTCACAGGAGTGCAAAGGGATGGTGAAATGAGGATATAACCTCACTTTGTATAAACTGTGTGAAGTATGTGATTTACATGCAAGACCGAGGAGAATTAGGCCAAAATTATTTCTTCATCAGATTTCTGAAACTTGATTTCTCTTTCCCCATCAATACAGTACTTTTGTTTTGATTCATCTCCAGACACAGGCTGAAAGAGGCCATAAGAAGTGTCTTAATTTTGAGGTGTTTGGCTACAAAATAGAGAAGAATTTATGTCAGCAGCCATGCTAAAATCAAAGGAAATATTTATGTGAAACTAGAAAATTTTTTCCTATCTTTCCAGAAGCCAAGATAATGTTGTGAATAATGGGGCCTCCTAAATGTTAGCCTAATATTTGGATTACTGGTTTATTTCAGCAGCTTTAGCTGCTATTCCAGAATTTGTCAAAACAGCAACGAAGAAAATACACACATGCTGGTATCTTGTTGCAGTGATTTCAAATGGTATTCTTAAATGTAAAAGTTTCCAACAATAACTTCCAAACTGTCTGAATCATTTATTGTTTTTATTATTTTTGAACAATGTGCTAATAGCAAAGGCCAAGACTTTGAGAAATTGGTTCCCGGAGCTGTTTTACCTCAAGCCATATTTAGACAAATGAAAAATCTGAACCTGCAAAAATTCAGTAAGATTTAAAAATGTAGCTGACTTTCCAGTATTTGGGAACCCTTTCCAGCAGGGAGAAGTGTGTGATTTGTAGCCTACTTCAGGCAATTTCTTTATAACCTTTTAGTTTTGGCTTGAGATTTGGCTTGATAAACATGTCAAGTTTTATAATTTTTGTTTTCCCCACATTTATTTTTTAACCTTTGTGCCCTGTACTTTTCATGTGCAATTGTGACACAAAACAAGACAGTTGAGCATTGAGATACAAGATAGTTTATTGACATTATTTTGCTCATTTTAATACATCATTGAAGACAAAACATTTGAAACCAGATATTTTTGAAAATCAGTATGTTTTCAGTTACCGAAGTAATATCTTAATGTGGAAAACTCTCAGAATCATGCTGCTGTCCTTACAGGGAAGTTCTGTACAAAGGTCCTTTAAACGTTTGGGTTCCTGATATCCATTTCATTGACTTGGACTACTCTCCATTCTCTGGATTTTGTGTTCTCTTTATTTGCAAACAATACTTTGCAGTTCATGTTCCCTTATATGCTAGGATCTCAAACTAGCTTCCCAAACTCTCTCAAGTAGGAAATGTTGTGGCAGCTTAGCACATTAGCAGAGTGAACTGTCGAGAGCTTTTAAAGTTACTCAAAGTAAAAAGGTACCACAGAGAACCCAAAGACTGAGTCCCAGGTCATGTATTTTAACCATTGAGCAGCACTAGTTTCTGGCTTACATACTTCTCAGCAGAGATGAAGTGATAGTTAATCATAGGCCAGGATTCTTGAAGGATGCTGATGTTGAGTTTTTCAGGACAAAGGAAGTCTGGGCAGAGAGTTTTGCAGAGAATAAATGCTTTGGGAAAATGCACGTGCCTTCTGTTAAAATAGTGGAGTACCTTAAAACTTTAAAAATAAATTTCCTAAATTCAAACCTGGGTACTTCAGGTACATTAGAGATTCCTGTAGTGGGGGGATAAATGAAGCACTTGCTCTTTTACAGGACTGACGTGTCTATGAAAGTGCTGGAGTCTATGTATGCCCCTCATGTAAGCAGATGAAGCTCATTAATGTCATATAAGTCAGCTGTACAGATGGAGAGACATTTCCAGTTAGCATCAAGTAGATCGGATTTATCGAAGTTAAGACTAAGGATGGATCATGACTTTGCTAAAGGGACAATCTTTCCTCTTTAATTATTGTAAAGACTAGTAAATTCTGGAGGTCAGCATTATTCTGCAATATCTTTCCCATCTTGGGATCTGTGTCAGCAACATAATTCTTTATTCCTGACGATTCCAAACCAAAACAAACCAAGGGAATTCATGTCTTTAAGACAACACAAGTTCTTCCCTTCTCTTCCTGCTTGCTGACAAGGATGAGTTAGCAGAATGAAGAAAGTACAGGGTATCTCCGAGTGGGTGTATCCTCGTGTGCCTGTTGGAGATGAACACTCAGTTGTTTGGTCCAATGACATCAGCTCGCTTTGGCTGTGGCCCCTTAAGAGTTGCTCAAGACAGTGGAGAGTGAATAACAGAGTGTAAATTATCTCACTGGAAAGAGGTGCTTTCAGAGCAGTCTGACACTGGAGAAGTAAAGTGAGCGAGCAGTGGCGTTTGACCCCCAGTCCTTAATGTGGTTTGAATTACTGTCGTCAGCAGGAAGATAGTCAGGATTTTTTACATTCCTAATTATGTTGGAAGGACAGTCTGCTAGTAGGAGTAAGAGCATGGGATGTAGCCATAACATTTTATCAGTTCGCCTCCTTATGCCTCAGTTTACCTATCCATAACATAACTAATTTCCACGTGTTTGGAGATTCTGAATAAACAGAACTGTACAAGTCAAGGGTGCATTATTTCTGATTGAATTCTGCTTTTTACTACCATCTCTTTGTAACTGTTTATGGTTCTTTTTAATATTTCCCCTCAGGACTAAAACTGTTTGCTTTTTTTTTCTTTTATTGAAGACTCGATCTTTGCTCAGTGTCTTTGAAGAAGATGCAGGAACCCTTACAGAATACACAAACCACTTGCTTCAGGCAATGCAACGAGTCTATGGTGCCCAGGTAATTTTTCGTTTGTATTTCTTTTGTTCAGTGGGGAAGAGAAGATAAATTGCTATTATGATGCTGTTATTTACATTAAAGTTGCTAAGTACATGTAATTTCTTGGGTTTAAGAGGAGTTGTGGGTGTTTTCCATCTGATAGCTCAACATCTTCCTGCCTTGATGCTCAGAAAAGTCGTATTCATAAAAAACCAAAAAGTTATTTACTTAGTCTCCAAACAATTAATCAAAGTAAAACTGTGCTATGTCCTTACCTTGTGGTACATTGGGAGGCCAGCCTTGACAAAACTGCTTGCCTAAATGTAGACACAATTCCCAAGTCTGCACACTGACTTAGGCACCTCATGTAGATGCTGTGTCTCACCTCATGGAGGGAACTGCCTGTGTCCATTGATTACAGAGCAGATGTGCACTTTGGGTCTTCCTAAAGTCAAATGCCTACAGAAGTCGTGAAAAAAACCTGAGCAGGAGCAGAAAAAAAATAACATTTTCTAGAGTATTTACATGACCCAGATGACTAAATCCCTTTGAAAGCAAAACCTGTAAGAGAAATTATATCCAGTGCTTTGGAAAAATGTTTCTGTAAGTTTGAGTGATTTTCAGAGAAGCTGATTCCCATGTGCATAAAATTAGGTGTTTCAAAATGCTCTATCTGGGTCTTTAAAGACACACAGTGTTTCATGGAAATTTTGCAAGTATTTATGTAGGTTAAATTCCTGAGTTCACTAGAAACAACTTTTCTATTCTTAAACCAGTAAATCAGAGTACACAGAGAGATGAGGAGAGCAGGGGTATTTTGAAATTCCCTGAAGAGTGCCTGATCCTTCCATTGTTAGAAATCAGCTCAGCCTTAAGTCAACTGCAAGTATGTGTTCTTTTGGTGGGATTGCTCTTTGGGTGACTGGTAGTTTGACATGGAAGAACCATTTGCCTAGGATTTGGCTGCCTGCACCTGGAAGATCTTTGGAGAGCTTCAGAATCTTCATGTCCTGGATGTTGTGCAAATGCAAACCAAACAAAAGTTTTACTGCACAGCTTAGGTACATAGGAAATGATGCAGGGCATGGCCAGGAGCTCAAGAGGTGACATGAAATCAGCACTGAAAGTCAGGGATGACCATTTTGGTAGAGTCACTGTGCTTTGAGGGTACCAAAGAGCGTGAGCATGTTGGATGGTAGGAATCTGACAGCAAAGACTGGGTAGGATTGAAATGGATGAAGAAGGGAATCAGGAGATCTGATTTCCAAATGTCTACCTTGTGGGCTGCATGTTCCTTACCATTGCTGATGGCATTTTAGGAAGTGGTTTCTCTGGTCTGTGATTCAAGAAAAAAAATGCTTTATCTGCTTTTATTTGCCTCTTCCTTTACATCTTGGTTTTTAGCATTCTCCATTTCTGTTTCACCACAATTACGACATTTCCTTTTTCTTCTCTTTGTCTTGGTACATTTACCCATCAGTATTTTGCAGTACTACTGAGTCTACTTCATTTTCCTAGCACTTTTTGGCCACTTCTTTCCTGAACACTGCTTTAGTTTGATGTAAATATTCAGTCACTTGTGAACATTGGATATATTCTTTGAAACAGGTCTTTGGAGTTTGATACAATTCTGAGATGTAGAAATAGAAGGGTAATGCTGAATTGCCTATGAAACATAAATGGACAGTTAGGAAAAATGTGTGTGATATTTCTTGGCTGCCTAATCACAACTTGAGAGAAAAAGCACTTTTGTTGATGTGTTATCTGGACCTCAATAGCAGCATATTAGGAAGTGTTACCAACCCTGTAAAAGCTGAGAGTATTGAGAAGCCACTTTCTGAGTTTGCCTTTTTATTTTCCTGACTTAAATTTTGTCTCTGCAAAGTCAAATTTTCTCTTTGCAAAGTCATTGTCATCCCCTGCTCTGATTTCCATATCTGTAAAATAGGAATTTCAGTTACTGACCTACTTTAAAGCGATGGCCATAAAATGCCTGGGATTACAGTCGTGGCAGACAGACAAAGCAGCAGTGGGTTGTACCAGTCTCCAGTATTGAAAAATCAGTGTCTATGCCCCCTCAAAACACTTAGGGCAGTTTAAAAAATGTTAATTTTTTTTTCTTCCATAGTTTGTTCTGAACTTTCACATTTCCCAGATATGTTAACCATGTTTTCAAGATTTTTTTTGACTAGTTTACTTGTGATGAAAACTCAAATGTTTATGTAATTCAAACCACTGTAGCTCGTGATCAAATAATAATAGTTAATGGTTGTGAATGGATTCAGTACAAAGTCTCAGGGGAGTAGCAATTAGTACCAACTGCATGCTGTTAATTAACCATGTGAATATATGCATATAGCTGTCTCATAATGCTGCTCTGTGTGCAGAGCCACAGTAAACTTGTAGAGTGACAGCTCAAGCTGCTTGAAGCACTTGAATCAGCACAATCGAAAGGAGTCTGAAAGATAAATACTTGCCCAGATTTTTAAAAAAACATTTAGGAAAATAGCAATCCTTTTAAACATCTTTTCCCACTTACATGCATTCAAGCAAGACTTTAAATAAAGAGTGTAAGGAGGGATGTGCAGCATCCTGTGCAGCAGTGGCTCTGCTGTCTGGGCTGCAGGTGGGTGATGCGTGGGTAGCAGATTGCCTTGGCTGCAAGGCCCTCAGTGCTTTCCGAGGCTCTGGTTGCCCTGCAGGATGGGAACAGTGCTCTCACCTCCCTGGGCACCCACAGCACAGGGAATTGGGTGGTGACTCTTCAGCACATGGAGCTCTTCAGTGAAAAAGAGGCTGGGATGCTACGAGGCAGATGCAGCATGGGATGCCCTGGTTAAGGAGAAGTCACAGAACCCAAAAGTGGCACTTGGGGAGTGAGGTTGCCCTGATGCCCTGATTAGGGAGAAATCACAGGACCTAAAAGTAGCTCTTGAGGGTTGAGGTTTGGTTGATCTGGAAAACCCATGTGATTAAAACAGTAAAGTGTAGTGAAGCATTTTTATATTCATCAAATAAACCACACACATGTACTTCTTGCTGTAGTTCTCCCAGCTGTGCTACTACCCTGAAGTAGTTATCACAGTAGTGGTCTTATACAGGAAATCTTCCATACAGAGTTTATTCCTGTAGTCCTTCCTTCTTGCAGGCAAGCCCTGATGTTGCATCTGGCATTACTGCTGATTTCTGTGAAGGTTGTGTTTGTCAGTCTGGATGTGTTTTATTACATAAGCAATATTATAAGGCTGCAGCAAGCAAGGACTGTTAGCAAATTTAATTTGCTTAATTTACAATGCTGAGGCTCTTGCAGTGGTGTATGAGCAAAGTGTGCCCAGTTTACCTTCCTGACCACTGTCATAGTAAATTGTTTTCAGAAGTTTACTGTGATTTCCAGTTCTCCATCATGCTCTAGGAATGGCTGAGCTGGGAATCTTCACTTGAAGCAAAATGCCTTTAGGAAACTCAGGAGACTGTAGTGTCTCTACTGACTATTGGAAGGGATAAACAGATGAGCAGGTGAGAGGAGAGTAAGATGCAGTATTTCGTCATTGTAAAGAGATTTCATCTCATGAGTCCTGACAAACCTGTCTAGATACAGGGGCAGTGATGGCAAAAGAGGAATAAAAAGAAACACATGTTGATATCAATGTGTCTGGAGATGGAACAACATGGGAATTGTGAAGCATAATCCTGTTCAGCATCTGTCTGTGAGCAGTTGTCTTGTGATTCCAGGCAAAGCAGCAACAACCTCTGTCACTCACTGCTTTTTTATATACAGATTCTTAGAGAAACTTTTGACAGTTATGGAGTAGTCTTAGTTTGTAGGTACCACATTACATGGGTGTCAGGACAGTGTGAATCTGTCAAGCTAATTTTGGTAGTGCTTCACAGTGGTGTAACTACTGTCTGCAAATTCATGATGCCTCATATCTGAATTTTTAGACAGTGCTGCTTGTTTGATTTTCCTGTGTATTGCCTTCAGTAGGCTGTAACTCAGTAGTTGGGTGTCAGGCTCTCTAGAGTATGCGTGGATTTTCATATTTATTATGTTGCATAGGTAACTCAAAGTATTGAGAATTCTTGTTTAATTAGCAAGTAAGCACTGATAGAGTTTTTCTTTTAATTCTTTTCATATTTCAGGGAACTATTGTATTGCCTTTTCAAATTATAAGACTTTTATTTTCCCTAAAACGTTTTGAAGGAATAAAATTCAAGATAGCATTTCATAAACTTCTAGTTCTACATAAAGAAGCTTCAACAGTGTTAGAATGGGACAAACGTTTGCAATAAATTACAGTTGTTAGCACTGACTTCTGTGAAATACTTCTGTGAAATGCGTATTATTGTTCCATACTTGTTGTAAGTTTGCATCATACACCTCTTACCTTCCTGAAGCATATTCACCATATGGTGCTGACAGAGATAAGCAGAATATTACCACATGAGAAGTAATGTGTTTACAAAGGCCTGGGAGTTGGGTTTAATGCTGCTTATAAAGTCAGTTGTCACCATGCCTGGAGGCAAGTTAGCATTGTGCTAAGGAGGATCTGGAGATCTGAGGCAGCATAAATGTGTGGATACCCTGGTGATAGGAATTGTTTTGACAGAAGAGATTCTTTCTGTACTGAGCTAACCATCCTATTGTAGCTGCTTTTGGTGTTTTTCAGCAGAGCTTTGACTGGTATCTTCTATTCCTTGGAGCTGTTGGATGATCCTTTTCAGAACTGTTCCCGTTTGTAAGAGTGGAATGCCATGCTGAGAATCAGCACCAGGGCAAGCCATATGTTAGCCTGATCTTGTAAAGTGCTGTGCAGCCTGAGCACCCTGGTGAGGCTTAGCTTTCTGCAACCCTGGGTTCATGTTTCCAAGCCATTTGATATGCAAACCTAAGCTGTAGGACTGTGCCATTTACTAGATTGCTGGATAATTCTGTTTTGTATGAAGATAAGCATATGTAAATGGGGCTGCATAGAACTGTTGTATCAAGACCCAGTTATTTCTGTGCTGTGCCTGATTTTGAAGGTAAAATGTGTTGCCTAGTTCTGAAGGGATGGACAGGCTGCAACTCCATCCTGGGTTTTCCATTTGAACCACGTACCTGGGTCTTTTTCCTCTTTTATGAGGCGTTAAGTTTTCCCAGATGTAAGCCAAAATTTATTGTGTGTCATTCTGCATGTACAGAGTGCATGAATAAAGACCTTTACCAGTGTCTTGCTTGTTTATATGAAGCAGCCTTTGGCAGTTCTGTGTGCTAGTTACTTGAAGTTTTAAAAATGTCATCTGTAGCTGGTGTAGGAAAGTTGCTTTGTAGAAAGCTTCGTTATATTGGGATTGGAGCTGGACGTGCTGGAATAGTTCTGTGTCTTTAGAAGTTAATTTATAGCTCAACTTAATCCTTTACATGCCCTCAAATCTGCAGTCTGTTAGACAACTGTCTACAGAAATATCTTTGGATTTCAGCAGATTAGTCCTCAGAGTTTATTTTGGAAAAATACAGAGATCCTAAAAATGGATGGACTGCCTCAATAGTTAATGGCATGGGTATGTTATTATAGAGGTTATAGAAAAATCAGTCTCTTTGGATGATGTGAACAGCTTAGTGAATAAAAGTGATAATGAAGAAGGTGGAATCAACCACATGCCTTTGCTGTGGGCACTAGCTCAGAAAATAAGTTGGACTTTTTTTTTCCACTGACTTACTTGAAGGCAGGGCGAGATATTGAAATAACTCGAGAACTAAACAATATTTTTTAAAGTAGGTTGTTTTTAATTTCTGGTAGATCAATGCTAGATTCAAGACAGCACTTCCTTATCCATTTGACCTGGACTTACAGAAATCTATTCCTAGGGCTACCATGCCAGTCAAGGTTAAAGAAAAAGTAAAAAAGTCAGCACATCTGTAATCACTACTGATTTCATTATACTTATTTACATATGGTCTTTTCTTCCTTCTGGTACACTTTTTTTACATTAGTGCTGCTGAGATTTTTTCCCTGTTTAATAAAACCATCTAGTGCAAATGAATGTATTTGCAAGGCCCACTACTGGTTAAGTTTGCCTTCATTTAGAAGGCTTCAATTTCTTTTCAGGTTTTTATTGAGTTTTTGCTTCATGTATCATCTCATTCATAGCTCTCGCACTCCATAAATGCATAATGAATCCTGAAATGTCAAGGTAATGTGGAGGAGATGTGGAGTCAGGCTTGTATTGTAGTTTTTCCTTTGCTGTAGTGTATTGAATTGCAGTCACTTCAGGACAAAGGAAATCAATGTTGCTGTATCCATGGGAAAATGCCTTGGAAATAGATTAAAACCTGTTAAAATAATTTGCCTGGATTTAGTGGATCTGTCAACTGAAGCAATGCAAATAACTTCTAAGTCCTGAATGGCAGCAGGGCAGGGGAAGGGGAAAAGGCTGATTAGAAAGAAATGGGAGGAGGATTAAACCAAACTTTCCCAGATTAGTGTGCTTAGCAATGCAGTATTACCACTAGGTCAGCAGAGCACTTTACCTGCTTCCTGTTCCTTATGCAATGGACTGTGTTTCAGCTTGCTAGTTAATTTTGATTTGTGTAAAGCTTTTGGGTGTGTGTCTGTTTTGTTTTGATTTTTTGGGTTTGTTTTTTTTTTTTTTCCCAAATGATACAATGAATGATTTTGTACCTCTAAGGGGAACTAAGTCTGGCAAATGTTGGGAGGGAGGATGAAGGACTCAGGATTAACTCTTCCACATGGGTAGGGTAACAAGTTTGTGGTGTTCTGACACAAAGAACTGAGCCAATAAATGAAAAATGTGATCAGCTGGTAGCAGTGGGTTGTGAGTAATGCATGGAACTGTGTTCCCCAAATCAGCCTAAAATCCCAAAGAAAGTTTTGTGTCAGGCACATCTCTCAATTTGTTCTGTATCTGGAGTAGCATGATATAAATGTCTGCTTGGGGTCTGTAATTAACTGTTGTCACCTGATTGTTTACTTGGAAGGGTGTTGTTAATTTACATCCCTTTGAGATCCTCGGGGTTTATGTATTCCCCCATTATCCTGTCACATACTGAAGACTACTCCTGGGGAGTGGTGATCACTGGTAGATGCTTATTCCACACACCTCTTTAAATTGCCCATCTTCAAACTGCCCCACATAGATGAGTAGAAGCTTTGGGGATGGTTAGCACTTATGTCTTTGGTCAGGTTTTGTGTGTTTTGTTTTGGGGTATTGTTTGTTTGTTTATCAGCCTATTATTCTGAAGCTTCTTCTAGTGTTAGCAAATTTAAGCCAGATTCAGAGCAGATCACAAAACTGCAGTCTTTGCAGGAATAAGTAAGTTGAAACAAATGGGGAAAAGAGGCATGTTTGGTACTTGTTTATTTCAAAAGATTTCTTGCAACCTGATCCAGCTGTACAACTTAGAGATGGCATCATAGTTGCTGTGTGAGGACTTAGAGCTGGGTAAGAACTGCAAGAAGTCTATCTGTGAGGATGTGTTTATGAAAAGGATGCCAGGTCTGAGAACCTCTGCTTCTTCTTGTAATCTTAATTTCCACCCACATGCATACAAACAAACTCTTTTAATGTCTTCTGTATACTTGCAGGGAGTCCTATCCTCCCTGTCATAAACTCTTTGCTTGCTGGCTCCCACTTTGAAGGTGGCAAAGTCTCTCTGCTTGGCAAAGTCTCTCTTAACTGCTTGGGGCAGATAATTGAGGCTCATTCCTATCCATGCCTGAGCCCTTAATAGGGTTTGTTTTTTATTATAAGGCAGAACATCCTTTTCCGTCCTCTGGCTTGGGAAATACTTAAATACCAAGTGTTTGTGTAAAGCTTTTTTCATTTTAAAAACTACGTAATCTGCATAACCAACCTGCAAATCTTACAGGAATCGTGGGTAATATTGTTGTATGGAAGTGTAGTGCTTATTACTAATTGGACTGAGACAAGAAACAAAGGCTAAGCAGTTACTGTGAAGTGAGAATAGTCATGGGGTGTGCATGATCTGAGTGTGAGCCCACATTATCTCAGCTCTGAACTCCTTTGCACCTTAGAAGGCCTCTGCTGTGCCATCTCCTCCCACCTGTGAGTGTTATCACCATGGCATTTTAAGATGGTCAAAATTACCTCATTCAGCTTTTCCTGTCATGTGTTCACATGCAGCTGCTGGTACCTAGGCTGTGGCTCGTTTCTTTTGGCTTTTTTTTTCCCCTCCCCTGAGCACTTGGGCACACTTTAACACAGACTGAACGTTTGGGCCCTGCTGCCTTGTGACCCCTGTTCTGGCATGCCAAGGCGCTGCGGAAGCACCAGGCTGTGATGCAGGATGTCCCAGGTGGCATCAGGCCAAAGCAAAGGGTGCTTCAGAGTCTCTGGTCCAGATAGTTCACTGTGCTGTGCTCTGCTTGCTCAGGGTGACATGGGACAATAAGAGAGCACACAAGCTCTGTCCCAGTTTTAATGGTTTTCTGTATCAGCCCTAGTATAAAGGGTTCTATTCAAGCAGTTCAGAGATTTGCTCCTAGTTTTACAAACTCTCTGTGGCCTGATACATTTGGAGACAGGGGTAGTTCGTTAAGGTTTAAAATTAAATTTAAAGTTACTAGTTTTCTGCTTTATTGAGGATGAGAAGGATCTGATAAGGGTTAAGACAGACGTCAGCTACCCCCTTCCGTTTTTTCTGTTTTAGTTTTAAGTCCTTGTTAACAGATCAGGGACAGAGTAGCTGATATGCTAGTGTTAGGAATACATTGATTAAAGATTGACATATCCAAATGCTTGTCTGGTTTTTCCAGCTGTCAAGCAACACTATACACCTTCCCTACAAATCTTGCCTGGCATAAGCATGTCTTAAGTGTGTGTGCTCTCTCATTAGCTGGTGCAGCCAGAAGAAGAGAGATGTGCTGGTTTGTGCTCCTGTAGCCACTTGAAGTGCTGTAGTTACATTGGTACATCCCCTGAGCATGAAAGCATTATGGAGGCACATCTGCTGGTTCACTTTATTGATGTAGCTTTTGGGGACAGATGATTAACCAGTATGAAACATTCTTATGCTGGTATGGCAGCCTGTGTGTTTGAGGTTGTTCTGGTTTTGTTATTTTCTTATGCTGGGGGAAACCCAAGCCTAAAACTAAACCCCAAATCTTAGCTCTATTTAAAGGAGTTAAACTGTAGATCTGAAGTATGTGCCTCTTACTGCTGCTTCTCTGTTGTCATGGTTTAAGCCCAGCTGGAAATTCTGCCAGCCCCATTTCTGGGGCTTGCTCAACCCATTTCTGTCTCACTCACCCCGGTGGAATGGGGAGGAGAATCAAAGTAAAACTTGTATGCTGAAATAAAAGCAGTGCAATAATTGAAAATAAAGTAAAATACAGTAATAATGGTTAATGATAATAAAAGGGGGGAAAACCCCAAGTGATGCACCCAGCAATTGCTCAGCACCAAGTGACCAATGCCAGAACCCTCCTTCCTGAACCCAGGTGGGCCTCCCTTTGGGGTTACTTGTCCCAGTTTATTTACCGGGCATGGTGCTCCATGGTTTGGAATATCCCTTTGGTCTTTTTGGGTCATCTGTCCCAGCTGTGCTCCCTCCCAATTTCTTTTGCGTGCCCTCTCACTGGCCGAGTGAAACAAGGGAAAAAAAACCTTTACTTAGGATAAACACAACTTCACAAAAATCCAAAACATCAGTGTGTTATCAGCACCATTCTTACTCTGAATCCAAAACACAGCACTGTAACAGCTGCTGAGAAGAAATTAACTCTGTCCTAGCTGACAGCAGGATATCTGTGCAGGTATGCTGGGACTAGCTGTTTGCACAGCGCTGAATGTTTGTGTAAGTAGTTTCAGATTCAGTCAAGACACTGCTAACAAAGTAGTGGTAACAGCAGCACTGGGGGCCTTTCATTATTTCTATTAACATGTCATTTTTGTTTGTAGAATGAAATGTGTCTTGCCACACAACAGCTTTCGAAGCAGCTCCTTGCCTATGAAAAGCAGGTATGTTCAGCACTTTGATTTCTTTTCTGCCTCAGCACTTGTGAAGAACTCTGTAAATAGTGTGTTTTCTGGAAGTGCTCAGGGCATTTGCTTCATTTGGTTTCATGTGAAGGCAGTTGTGAATTTCCTGAGGATGTTCAAGGGAGTTGGGTCATTTCTGAGAATCTTAAAAAAAAAAAAAAAAATCAACCAACCAAATAAGTAAAAAAACCCCCAGAGAGGTACAAAATCTGAGTTAATAAATTGATGAAGATACAAGTCAGTTTGTTCAGTTCTATGACATTAAAATTACTGTAATAAGAATTAAGTGCCCAAAATCCATTCATTTAACACAAGAAGGGCAGAGTAAAAGTATATTAATGAATTTCCGTTTTTACATTTATTTTTATCATTTGTTTCATTTTGTATGAATATTCATTATTTTTATAGTACAGTGTGTTGTATTTTATATTCATCTTTATTGATTTATGGACCAAACATGTGTTTCTATTTCCAGCATTTTGCCTTGGGTAAAGGAGATGAAGAAGTGATATCCACCCTTCATTATTTTTCAAAAGTTGTGGATGAGGTAATTTGAATTGCTAATACTCTCTTTTCACAATACAGAATATTGGTGGTTTTTCTTTGGGTCTGTCCTTTTGATTCAGAGCCTTCCCACTGAAGGCTCGATTGTGCCTGGGTTTTAGAGCCATTTCATTCTGGATAAAGAAGTTTGATAACAGCCTTCCATAATGGTTAGAACTGTTTCTGTGGCCTCATCCCATATGCTGTCCTTAGAGCAAAGCTGAACTTCTTAAGGGAACTTAAAAAGAGACTAAAACAGGATGTGTCATCTAGGCTGGGGCAATCTTTTATTTAAATCCGTATCAAAATGAAACTTACATTTCTAAGCTTTAAACACTGCAGTTTGAGCCAAAACTTGCCAGGCATGGATGCAGGGCAGCTGTGAATTGGTAAAGCTGCAGTTCAGTTGCTGTGAGATGGTGCTGAATCCAGAGATGTCTGGGGCAGGCTGCAGTACTGTGTGGTGAAAGCAGTGAAGCTGTGTGCAGTACATACCCCAACTCCCTCGAGGTTTCTGCTAAGTACTGGGAGCCTTTGTAAATGCTTTTGTTAGACCTGCCCATATAACATTTCAATATAGCCTTGGTATCTACATCCTTCTTGCCTAGGTTTCATTTGTCACATCATTCTCTCTGCTGTGAGCATCAGAAAAGTCTTGTTTGTGTTAGTCTACTTTTAACTCTTGTTGAAAAGGCAAAAAGCTGTACTGAGGTCTCCTGGGGAGGAGAGAGGAGAGGAGAGGAGAGGAGAGGAGAGGAGTCTTTCAGTATAAAGAAAAAGCAAAAAAATCATCCT